>JASAND010028112.1:0-189122 GCA_030248195.1 Trissonchulus latispiculum | reverse complement strand
TTTAGCATTAGGAAAGCTCTGTATAGCGATGTTGAAACGGAATTTAGATTCCGCCCCCATTTTTGAAGTAAAAATGACTGAGATTTGAAATTTTCTTTAGAAATTATGTTTGAGCGAGCATGGTAACTAAAGTAAAAAAAGTAGCTCTAAAAGATCTAGCGCAGTCTTATAGGAACATGTTCTGAAAAATGTTTCAACAGCGTCAGAAGTTAGTTTTCATGGAACAGGGTAACCACATAAGTCTTGAGTCGTTTTGCGCAGGAAACAGTAATTTTTGAATATGCATACCTGGTGAGTACTCTCTGGATGTAGGGATATTTACCGATACCAAGTAGGCTATCCCAGGTTAGCACCTCGGGTAGCGGTGTTGGGTAAAGAATATCCTTACTAGAGCAACTATGCCTGCAACCATCTCGGCAAGTTGACTCTACGAAAAATTCGAAACATCAGAATCAAATATACTGTCTGCTGTATTTGTTGTATGGTTATATGCTTTGTATATAAGCAAATTCATATATTTGGAGCATTTAACCAGTCATATATTTGTAAATGTTATTATTGCATGCATACGCTGTATCTGTCAATGATTTGGTATATATTTGGATTCTCACATCATATGTCAGTCTATATGCGAACAGTTGCTAAATCGTTAACCCCCTCTAGTATATTTAAGCATTCACTGATTCAGCTTCACTGTATACTTGAAATCAGCCTGTAGTTATATAAGTATATACTCAATTTGTAGATTCTTAACCGGAACGTAAGAAAAGTTGTCAAAATATACAGTCTCATAAAACATTGAAGTGAAGAATGAATTTTAAGGTTAAAGCAAAGCTAAGGTGTAAAATTATACAGTTTGGCTCTCGAATTAAGGACTGAAATTGCTAAAAGTAATTTTCTAGTTTTATGAAATAATGCACGATTAAATTTACAGCAAACTTGTGAAAATGTAATATTAGAATATTTAATAAAAATAACACAAAAAAGAAGACTGCAGTTAGAAAATCTAAATGCCTTAAAAGTAAAGCCAAAATGAATTGAATAGCGAAAATACGTAAATCATTTACACAATTCTAAAAATCATTTACACAATTTCTAGGACTTAGCAAGCAGATATACATATGTCTTTCCTTACCCTAGTTAATAAAGGAGACAAGGCAATTCATACTTTAATTCGGAATCATAATTGAAAGAAACAATTAGGACCCTGAGGCCTGCCAGTGCAAGTGTATACATCGTTTTAAGCAAAAGTAACACACCTAAATATGCCAACGTCCAGCATAAAGCGCACCAACGTAGTTGTTTAGACAATACATAGCTTGAAAAGTTAAAGATGGTCTTTGCTATGAGGTTTATATGCATTCAAACTGAAATAGCGCCGGCTGCTGTGAAAACATTTCAACAGAAGCATTTGGTTTGGAATTGGGAAAAACAGCTGATTTGCAACAAACTTCTAGTAGTCCTAGCGGCTAGTGGACCAATCTCGAAGCAAACGTTTAAACGCAAGCGCTTAGCTATTATAAAAGTAGCAATGGAAAAGCTACAAAGCTGTAAGTCTAAATTTGTTAAAATTAAAATTTACTTCATTTATAGATACAAGTTAGTTCTCTAAAAGTCTAAGCTAAAATTCTCAACTTAAAATTGTAATCTATTAATAGCCGCACGCAGTCCACTGTTTTGTTTTGTATTGTATTGTTTATAGTTAGAAACGAAGTAACTGCAGTGAATTTGGTTGATAAATGTGTCCATAATTGTTTGTACATTGTTCAAATGTCATGTGGAAACAATTTGATTGTTGAAAGGTATATTAAATACAATTTTGAAAACCAAAATTTTTGTTGAATTTAATTTCGAACACTTCGAAAGGGGGCTTTCGACTTTTCGGGTGCTGAGTGATGTCACAAGGGTAAAATAAAAACAACTATAAATGTCAATTCTACGTAAACAAACTAAAGATACATTCACTCATTCATTTGTTAAAAATTAAACTGGCTAAACTAAACGCTAAATTCTCAAAATTAATACGAAAATTAATTGTTAGTTAAATAAAGTTAAATAAATCTTAATTACTAGGTATATGGGTATATGCGGAATGCTGCTAGTCAGCGTTGTGCTTACGTATTCGTACATGTTATTGTGTTCCTGTTTTCTGCAGTTGCTTTGCTGCTGCTGCTCGCAGCAAAAGTTGTTATGAAACTGGAGTGACTACAGCTACCGTAGGACTTTAGAGGTTAACTTTGACTGGCTAAAAACTCCAAGTCGGCCCCGTTCTCTATTCGCTAAACATCTGCAATTTAGGCTGGCTTTTAGCGAGTTCCAAGAATCCAAAAATTGACGAATGTTTAGCTCGATTTTTAGAAGTTTTTATACTTCCCGTTCTGCCAAAAATTGAAAGAAAAACATGAAAAGTTGGAGTGACTTGAAAAGAAGCCGCTCGCTGCTGACGTCTTTGTGCCTTGCTTTTGGAACAACAGAACTTTGAAGCTCCCAAAAACAGCAAAAGCGTTTCTAAGAATTACAGTAAACCCTAAAGAGGCGGGACCATTGCAGTGAATATAAGCTGTTGCTGTTTGTGAAAGCAGGTCCTATCTTGGTTTGTCTGCGATGCTCGCTGCTGTATATATGTCAGCTATACATGTAGTCTAGAAATAAACGAATCTTGTGCTGCTTCAAGAACCTGCGCTTGACGATCCACTGCATCAGAACTTAGGTGTCGGGTGCAAACCCAGCCTAGCAACTCAACCTCAACAGAACTGTAGCGGGTGTCGGGTGAAAACCCAGCCCTAAGCTTCCACTGCCAGCCAACAGAACTTTGCTCTCTGCTCAGTTGTAACACGCCTCCAGACCTGCTACACAATTTACAAAAATTTTACAGCTTCTGAGGGACTCTGCTCCCCAGACCCCTCGCGTAGCTACTACATTTATATATACATATCCCTCTGAGAATTTCAGCCGGCACGTATATATATAAGTGATGCGAAAAAAGCCTGAAACGAGCGAATAACGATTTTGAAACATCAGAGTAGATGTTAAAAAATTTAGGATGTGCCCCCCCGGAATTTTTTTCTGGCTACGCCATTGCATCTTGGGTCGGCCAGCCAGCTGCCTAATTGTTACTTCCCGGCGGTCAGGCAGACTTATTGCTTACGCTGTCCTGTTCAGTTTCAATCAGTTTCAGTGAATTTTTCCCCCTTCCATATATGAAGTTTCAGATTTAGTTTTAACTCTGACTTTTTGTTTTCCTTTATGGCTTTACTAAATTTTTTAGCAGATTACTATTCTTTTTATTAATCCAAATTTGCAACTTCATGGGCGTATGTACGAATCTTGTATTTGTGACCCCCCCCAAAAAACCGCCCCCCCCCCCCCAAAAAAAGTGGGTGCCCCTTTTGGTACCAACTTTTGCCCTGAAAAAATCGCTCAGAAGGCCAAACTTTCAAAAAAAATTATATGTATTGAAGTAGACTTGTTTTTGTATAGTTGTTGACTTTCTAAAGTTAAGTTCAAGCATAAGTTCAAGTTTAGTTCTATAGCTAGGGGCTTTCTCCAAAATGCAACTGTCCGCAACAGCGCTTTGGTTTTAGTATGCACAGAAAAAGTTAATTTTTAGTACAAAAATACGGTTTAGTCGGAAGCGACATCTTGAGACGCTATTTTTGTTGCAAAACTGCAAAATTTGTATTTGGTTTATTTAATAATATTATTTAACAGCAATATTCAGTTCTTTGCCAATACGGTACAAAAACTAACCGTACAATATAATATGGGACGTACCGTTTAATAAGGTACAAAATCTCATACGGTACTTAACATATGCACAATGTACATCATGATAAAATTATTAAATCACTTGATTCGGTTTCTAAAATTGCTTTTGGGCATAATAAAAGGTATATATATATATAGATATACAATATATATATATATATATATATATATATATATATATATATATATATAGTTTGGATTTAAGTCTGCTTATATCAACAAAATTAAATCAAAAAGACATTTTAGCTTCGAAATTTATTGTGAAATTGAGTAAATGTCTGTTTGAGTAAACATTCAACTAATGTTAGTAAATAATAGTGGATAAATAAATAAATAGATAAATAATAGTAACACAGTAAGTAATGCATACTTTTTTGTTGGTGGGTTCGTATCCCAATGGGTACCACTTGTGGACCTTACATGGCTAATTTAGTTTTGTTTTTGGTGCGAATTTAAATATATTAAAATGATTATCAAAAACGTGCATTATTAAAATTTGTTTTTCGATATATTAATGATATTGCGGTTATTAATAATGGTGGCATTTTCAGGGAAGCTGTAGAAGCTGTGGAAGCTTATTTATCTAATGGAACTAGAATTAAATTTAGTAAATATATATATAAGTTATTTAGAAGCTGATGTTTTAGATATCAAAATTATGATTAATAATAAAAATTTATAACATCTGTTTCACAAAAGAAAACTTTCTCTTTTAAGGCTGTTACCAGAAATTGAAAGTAATATTTCAAAATACTGCTGCTATAACGTTTTTGCTAATGAGGTTATCATCAGAATTTTAAATTTATGTAGTGAAACGGATGAATTTTTAAAGTTTTCTACGGAATTATTTCAAAAACATATATATAACTAAAGAATACACAGTACGCAGTTTAAAAAGATATTTTATGAAATCTTGCAAAAGTTTTAATTTAAATAAATTTACTGGTATTTCGCCTTTTATCGCATGGAAGTATATACGTATATATATTTCTAAATAATTTTCAATAAATTTTTAAATTAACCTCACATAGCTCTCTTTTTCATAATATGTTATTTAATCATTGCAGTATAGCTTAATTTACTAACTTATCGTAGCATAGACATTTTTATTTTGTTTTAATGTTTACTATTTATGTAATTTATCGTGAGATAAATTTTACGTATATTTGTTAACTAATCATCACTAGATTAGGCGACCGGAGGCGAAACTATTTATCCATATTTTCTTATGGGTGATAAAAAACGGTAAAAAAGCTAAATTCCACACTCCTCCACTGACGAGCCGCGAGTGTGAGAATTCAGCCTGGATTTTTTCCTATTAATTTTATTTTTCCATTTTAATAAAAAATTCTTTAAAAAACAAAATTGTAATTATTAAATTTATAAATAGATTTTTGATTTAAAAAAAAGAGGAGGGAGTACCAAAAGAAAAAAGTCTAGCTAAAAAAAAAAAAACTATTTAACAAAAAAGAAATTTATTTACAAATAAAAAAAAGATTAGAAAATATTATTTCGCAAATCAAAATCTTTCTCGCAGAACAGCAAAAAAATACATTTATTAAAATAGAAGTTCTTTGTAGACACCAACGGTACACCCAAAACCCACCACCCTTGATAAAGATTGAACCTCAAAACGATCAAATTTTAAAAAAAAGATAACAAAAAAAAAGAAAATGTAATTTTAGAAAAATTGTATTTTACTTTTTTTTTAGTACTTTTATTTTATTTATTTTTATTGATTTTAATTTCTTTCTAATTTTTATTGTTTTATTTTTTATTTAAGTCACCTTATATAGGGGCCAGAACGTATAACCATCAACCTTTATTTCAAAGTCTAAATTATTTTTTTTTTTGTTATTATTTTTAAAATCAGATAATAAATATTTTTTTATGAAAAAATTTTGCAGTTGATTTTTTTTCCTAATTATTTTTAATGTTATTATTATTATATTGAATAATCAACGAACAATTATTACGTTCTTCTAGTTTTTTTATAGAATTTACAATAATATATCTACTTTCTCCCCCCCCCCGCGGGGCGTTTTACTTTTTTCTCGCCCCCTCCGTCCTACCAGGGAGCACTTTCGAGGAACGGGTTGTGCTTCCAACGTTTCCAGGGTATTTCTGCTATGGATATGTCAAGTCAGGTAAATGCAACAAATATATATATATATATATATATATATATACAAGAATAAAAATGCTCCGATGGAGCATGAAAAATGCAATATGGGTGACACTGGGTTTTAAGCGGACAGAGGACTAGGTTTTAAAACGTTAATATGGGAGTGGCAGGTTGTAAATACCAGGAGGACTAGGTTAAAAGCGCACTAATATGGACCAGCTTCGCTGAACAACCCATATTCGCGGAAACTGTCCGGACTGATGCTGGTGGCAGTTCTTCAGTAACAGTTTACCAATTTGTGAGCATAGCTCTGCGTCTGCAACAGTTGTATTCGTAATACTTAATAATTACATAATTAATACAACTTACAACCCAACTTAATTGAATTAATTTAATTAATGCATATAATCCAACACTTAATACCACATATGCAGTAAAAATTGGTGTCACAAATCCCGCTCTGGCAGTTCAGTATACAGCGCTTGAAGTATATAAAGCATAATATTTCAAAATCAGCAAGCTCGCCTGGAAAGCTGACGAATTTAGAACTTAAGACCATAATGGTCAAATGCGGAGTGGAGCATGCGTACCCGCGAATATGGGTTGTTCAGCGAAGCTGGTCCATATTAGTGCGCTTTTAACCTAGTCCTCCTGGTATTTACAACCTGCCACTCCCATATTAACGTTTTAAAACCTAGTCCTCTGTCCGCTTAAAACCCAGTGTCACCCATATTGCATTTTTCATGCTCCATCGGAGCATTTTTATTCTTGTCCTATTTCATTTTTAAGGTTCTCAGTAAACCTTAAGCAAAATGTTAAAGCTTTATGAAAGAAACTTTAAAAATTCCCCCAATAATTACGTAACAGTCAACCAAGCCATAGAACAAAGCTTGAAAATCTTGATTTTGATTTGATTTTCTTGATTTTGGCAGAAAAACCCTCATCTACTACAAATAAGAATATTTTAGAAAGTTGCAGAAAGTTATCTGTAGTTTGTTATAAGCCATATGCTGTACTTCCGCAGCACTCTACTGCAGCGCAACCAGACGCAGGCGTCACTGCCAAAGTAGTAGACTTATTCGGCATGATTTGTAATGCTATTCTGCACTTGTCTGCAGAATTTCAACAACTCCTTCCCACACTCTACGCAGTGCAACCAGACGCAAACGTCACTGCCAAGAAAGGAGACTTATACGGCATCATTTCCAATGCTATTCTGCACGTGTCTGCAGAATTTCAGACGATTGCAACTTTTTTGTTTAGCTAGTTATAGGCCGTGCTGTACTTCCGCAGCACTCTACTGCAGCGCAACTAGACGCAAACGTCACTGCCAAGAAAGGAGATTTATACGGCATCATTTCCAATGCTATTCTGCACGTGTCTGCAGAATTTCAGACGATTGCAACTTTTGTTTAGCTAGTTATAGGCCGTGCTGTACTTCCGCAGCACTCTACTGCAGCGCAACTAGACGCAAACGTCACTGCCAAGAAAGGAGATTTATACGGCATCATTTCCAATGCTATTCTGCACGTGTCTGCAGAATGTCAGACGATTGCAACTTTTTTGTTTAGCTAGTTATAGGCCGTGCTGTACTTCCGCAGCACTCTACTGCAGCGCAACTAGACGCAAACGTCACTGCCAAGAAAGGAGATTTATACGGCATCATTTCCAATGCTATTCTGCACGTGTCTGCAGAATGTCAGACGATTGCAACTTTTTTGTTTAGCTAGTTATAGGCCGTGCTGTACTTCCGCAGCACTCTACTGCAGCGCAACTAGACGCAAACGTCACTGCCAAGAAAGGAGATTTATACGGCATCATTTCCAATGCTATTCTGCACGTGTCTGCAGAATTTCAGACGATTGCAACTTTTGTTTAGCTAGTTATAGGCCGTGCTGTACTTCCGCAGCACTCTACTGCAGCGCAACTAGACGCAAACGTCACTGCCAAGAAAGGAGATTTATACGGCATCATTTCCAATGCTATTCTGCACGTGTCTGCAGAATGTCAGACGATTGCAAGTTATCTGTAGCTAGTTATAGGCCGTGCTGTACTTCTGCAGCACTCTACTGCAGCACAACCATGTAGTAACATCGTAATAAGTATACGAAACCTATCTATAATAGTTTGTCATGTCCTAAACTATCTGTATGCCGAATTTCAAATGCCAGTGACAAATGAATAACTTGTTATCGACGGTGCTGTGTTTGGGGCAGCACATACAGCACGGTGGAAGCTAGAGAGTGCGCCAACCAACATAGCTACAGTTCCCCCTTACTACAGACACTACTATCACTAAGTTTCATATGTTTAGCCGTTTACAGTAAGTCTACAGACAGCGTGCTATGGTTGCTGCATAACAGTACAGCACGATAGCAGCACCGCACAGCGCTGCGACTATGCTCATCGTGTTCAGCGACCCCGATAACCCTTATATGCGTCCAACTATATGGCCCAAAACAGCATATTTAGGCCTATTTTTGACTATTTCCTGTAGAGTTGGGACTTAGAAACTTTTACGAAATGGCCATTTGGCCGGACCAACTTTGGGCCGGCCGCCTGAACGATCCCGGACAGATATCGAAAATCGCCCTCGTTATGACACGCTACCTATCCCAAAGTTTCTCATGCAACAAGCCGCGTCTCTGTACCTTGTTCCCTGAGCCCTGTAGCCGTGACACAAAATTGGCCTTTTTTGGCCATCTTAGCGGTCAGGCCACCTTTGGCCGGCCGCACAGGTGGCCGGCCGGGCCGGGCAGCGGAAAATTGTCCAAAAGGTACGTTAACACAAATACTACTCTCAGAAAAACCAAACTTCACCGGCTGAAAATGCCCACATCGTTCAGTTAGTGAGTTAGACTAAAACGGCTTCCCCAAGCGTGACTTACACGGAAAAAAAAACAAACGGACCTAACTTGTCCGGAAGCGAAAATTTTCAAAGTTGAAAATTTTGACCAAAACTTTTTTGCTACTTGTTGTACTCGTCGTGCTGATTCCAACGATACCAAATTTGTCTAGTTTGGTTGAGTATTTAGCTGGCACGGTGCTCGAACGGGTCTCTAAGGGCCGCGCTGAGCCTTTTACACCCATATTATAGGGGGAGCGCTATCGCGCCCCCCTATAATTATATATATATATATATATATATATATATATATATATATATATATATATATATATATATATAATCTCTACAATGCACTCCTCCCAAAAAAATTCTTGAACCGCCATTTTTCGCTTTTTCTTTTTTCTAAAATTTATTTTGAAAATTTATCTAATATGAACTTGTTCCCTTCCCCATTTTAACCTGAAAATTTTCCCTCAACCGCATTACAATTTTTATCTCTACCCTTTCTCAATTATAATATCCGTAGGCCTACATTATAAATTTAAATTACGTCGGACTTCCTATTGGACCAAATGAACCTTTAAAAAATTGAGAATTTTCTATTCCAAAATAATAATAGAGCTGAACAATTTGGGAGCTAAACAATTTTCCTCAAAAAAATCAATAGAAAATTTTGAAAAAGATTTGATTTAAAGGCGAGAAATCTTTTGAAATTATGAATATCTTGCGGAACTTTTTGCTTAACTTTTTTGGATAGTATTTCAAATACGAACGCTTACTTTATTTATACTTTCAAATAATGTAGTAGCATATATTACTATTCACGCCGCTTTTCATATTTCATTGAATTTAGACACAATCTTTCCGGAAATTAAAATTCGGCTGAACCCACCCGAAAATTTTTTAAAAATTAAATCCGACAAAAAGGGAGGGGTCGGGCTTTCCCTTCACCCATTATATATTCCGAAAAGAATCGCCACTTTATTACTCCATTCATTTTTTTTCTTAGGGATGCACCGGTGCCGCCACTACTGGCGGGGCCAGGGCCTGAAAATTGGGTTGCCAAATCGTAAATTTAAAAAAACCAGAATTCACATTTTCCGTTACTATTCTATTGTTACTATTAACAAAACGTTACTATTGTTGTTTTCATTCAAATCAGTGATAAAACAAAAGATTTGTAACCCATCGACCTCTTTTTGGCTTTCGAAATTTGGCTAATTTTTGGCCTGCAACCCTTGCTTTTATGCCTTTACGAGATGGAGAAATTGTCCCACAATAACGGACTCGTCAGATGGTTGTGTTTATACATAATGTAGGGTTTTGTTTACTTGCTTTGATAGACTCTTTAGGACTTTGACTTGGTGGGAAGTTGCTGTGCCTACCGTGGACAGCTTATTCTGGCTGAAAAAGGCGGCACCATTCATACTTTGTCTCGTGACTGGTCCCTGTCCTCCTTCAAAGCTCATAAGCAATGCTGTGCTGGCGTACAGTGTGCTCCCGCCCTGGGGCGCTTGATTACCGTAGGCGTAGATGAACCGGGAGCTGCTCATCTGCTAAAAGTTTGGAATCTTGATAAGGTGCAGATTGTAAATAACCTAGACAAAAATCTGATTTTGACAGAAATATAGTTTTAGTAAAGTTTAAAAACTGGTTTAAAATGAGACTTAAATATTCAAAATATTGTGTTTAGCGGTTGCTGCCTTTTGTTGTTTGTTTGTTCTTTTCTAATTTTTTCACTTTACTGGATGATTTGTATATATTTAGAAATAATACATTTTCGGATTTGATGTTTAATAAAGTCAATATTTTTGTGTTTCTTTTTCAAGGTTGACAACCAAGGAAATCCTTTCTGTTGTCGCCTTTCTAAGCTGACTATTGGTTCCTCTAGAACCCCTCGTGTTACTGCTGTTAGCCTTCATACACATGGAAATGCATTAGCAGCCGGGTTTGAAGATAGCAGTCTATTGGTATTTATGGGTGATTTAAGCAAAGAAAGGTTTGTTCAAATACGTTTGTTAGTTGAATTATTCTGTCTTGGTGAGGAACAACTGGCAATCCTAGCAGTATTTTTGTTTTACAAACTTAGTATTTGGCGATCGTGTAACTTTTCGTTACACTACAATTTTTTGGTTCCACATACCTTTTCTGGAGGAGGGGAACTTCGTTCCCTCCTAGACCACTCATTCTAATGCTTACTAACCTTTACCTTATAAACTATAACCTAATGTCCTTCCCAACTTTCTGACTTGTTATATATTACTTCACGTCCATACGTACTTCACTGTCGAATCTGTACCCAGCTTAATCAACTTTCAAAGTGACTTATTTATTGCCCTTAGCACGCCCTACTCCTGAGTTAACGCCAAATCCTTTTGAGATTCAGTCCTTGGGTGGAGTACTTCGTGATCCATACCTCATTTTTCAATCCTTTTGGATTATTTCCGAAATCTTAATTTTAAAGTGGTATGCTCCTACGCTAAGTACGGTAAGAGTTTTCTACTAATTGAGTAAAATCTAGCCAATTTTCAGCTTTTATCATTACTTTTAATATCTCACAATAGAAACAATTTAGATTGGTTTTGTTGGTTTTGTAGAGTGCATCACTTTAGTCAAATACATTTCCATTCATTCTACACCATATCTTTATATGGCTCAAAAATTGATGTGAAGCGCTATCCATGGATTGATGGATAGCGCTTCACATCAATTTTTGAGCCATAGAAAGATATTATGGTGTAGAATGAATGGTGATCCACTCTACAAAACCAACAAAACCATCATCCACTCTACAAAACCAACAAAACCAATCTAAATTGTTTCTATTGTGAGATATTAAAAGTAATGATAAAAGCTGAAAATTGGCTAGATTTTACTCAATTAGTAGAAAACTCATACTTGTCTGGCTGAAAAATGCCTTTGTGGCTCATATTATGATGATCGCTAAACACAGATTCAAGACTGTTTTCTAAACTCTGGGAGTTTAACTGTAATTGGAATTATATTTGATTCATAGACTCCTTGGCGTAGTAATTGACAAAATCTGCGTATTATGTGAGTTGTTTGTTGTCCAAACTTTTTGTGCACTATAAGTTGCTACGAAACTTAACCTGTTCCTATAACAAGTTCTGTATCTTTACAAGTACGTATGTCTCGACCTAACATTTTGTCCCAACTAACTAACGTACTGACTGCCTGATTTATACTGACTCATGTTAGCGTCATTTCTGTAGAGCAATTTTTCTATAGTCCTGTGTGGATGTTCAATGAAATTTTGAGAATTTCCTTTTTTGGATTCAGTTGATGTTTTTCCTCTTTAGGCAAAGCGGAAAGCCCTTGGTGCTGAGAGATGGTTCTTTAGCAAATTCAGAAGGGCCCATAGTTGGACTAGTCTTCTGTCCGACACCTCATTCTTCCGGCACAGTTCTTTCGATTCCGACGTCCACGTCTACGCTAATCCGTTATCAGTTGTTCGTGATCACTGAACGTGTTGTACTTGTCTACGCTGTAGACGGGAAAAATGACTCAAAAGTTAGTAAATCGTGAGTCAGTGAGACTTGGATCCCGGATTTCGTGAACCCCTAGAGAAAATATTGTACGAGGGAGGTATAAAAGCAGAGGAATTGAAAAGTTTCTTTGTTTTTTCAGTAAAATTCTTCTCCGAGTGTTTAGTTCGTTTTGTGTTGAAGAGCTAATAATCTTTTTGTATATTATACTTTTTTCATGCGATAAAAACATAATATGATTTTCAGTAAAATTCAGGATGCTTTTCAACCGTTTTTATGAAAACTCAATATGTAAATATATATGTAATTAATGTTAAGAAAATGCAGTATCGAGTTTAAGGTGGTGATTCCTTTTGGAGACATCAACTTTGAACCATTATTACTCAACCATTACTTGGAGTTAAGAAGCCATTTTTATATCAAAATGCAGCTTAACATTTGATCTTTCTAATGAATACAACGAAACTAACTTTAGTTCTTGGAAATTATTTTACTGCATTTTCGAAGCAATTTAATTTTCCAGATTTTCTGCAGACTAAAGTAAATTTTTTCCTGAGACATCGGCCACATCATTCGATTCCAATTTCAAATAGCTGGGGACCCTTTTTTAGTTATTATGAAACCGCTGTTCGTTATAAAGAAATTAGCTAAAATGTATGCGCAACCTGGATTTTGCCTATTTTTCCCAACTTTGGCAAGCGACCACATTAGTTAGAAAGCAGCAATCGGGACAACTAAAAAAGGGTCCCTGGGTATTTTAGTGTAAAATACGTCCAGTAAGTGGCAACCATCTAGCGTGCTTAGTAAATGCTCCACAATCGCTGGAAAAAATTTGGTCATGTTTTTGCAAAAACTACATTTTCTATGATAGCAGCGTACGGGGCAGAAGTTAGAAGATTACAATGCCACGAATAATCGGCCCCGACGAGACCTTCAAATTGACACCCGTAGTTTAATTTTACGGCTTGCGTAGCGCAAGAAATGGCGGATTATTTGATTTCTGCAGAAATGACAAGTTTTCCACGCCAAAACAGAAAAATCGACTATATCTCACGATAGCGAAAAGCTAGAAAGGTACTTCAAAAAGCAAAAATGTAGAGCTCAACAAGATCTTTCGAATGAATACAATCATAGCTGTACAGCAAGTGCCTAACTGTCAAAAATTGACAAAAACCACCCTGACGGGAGACGTCGAATTTTTGAAGCGGGATTGCTCGGAGGGTTTTAGAATGCTAAAAGAACTCATTTTGGAAAGTTTCATCAAATTTCAGCTTGATTTGAACCGTCAACCAATAATATGTGCCCAAAAGGAATCACCACCTTAAAGAGCAGTTGTGACAAATAAAGAAGTTAGTAACTGATTTACCTACATGTATAAACCTACGAGCGAGACACCATTCGTCTTCTGACAGTACAGAGTACAAGAGTAGAAAGTCAAGTACAGTCAATACGTACAAGTCAAGTATATACAGAAAGGACACCATATTGTGCCTTCTGTACTTGAAAACGCTGTCGTTGGTTTGGATGAGGTATATACGTTTAAATTATATTCCTTTAAAACAAACGTTCCTAAAAATTGATTAACTTTTATTTCATACGTATATTTGCTGTTTTCAGACTGTTTTGGATCATCGCGGGAGCTTGCCAAAATGTTGGTCATTAGGCGACGAAGAATTGAATCATGAATTGATCATTGTTCGGCGCGATGTGCGTAATCTAGGTGTTAATTTAAATTTAAGGATTAAATCGGTCCTTGACATGCTTATTAAATTGGCTTACACATCTAAATGATCAGACATTGTATAAGCTTTATACGTTACTGGCATTTTTTTAGGGTTTTGAAAGTGGGGGGGGGGGGGGCTTAGGCCCCCCCCTAGGGTGGGGGAAGTGGGGGGCTTCCGAAAAGTGGGGGGGGGGGCGAGCCAAAAGTAAAATATACCGACATTTTTAGCGAAAAATTAGCATTTTTAAGGTAAAAACGCAAAAAATCGCTGGTTTTAAGCTTAAAATGAGCTTATAAGTCCATAAATTAGCTAAAAATTGAGAAAATTTTTGAAAATTTGACCCCAAAAACCTTATTTTTTGACACTTTTGGGCGACCCCCAAAAAAGTGGGTGGGGGCTTGCCGAAAAGTGGGGGGGGGCGAAAGTGGGGGGGGGGCTCCGAAAAGTGGAGGGGGGAACCGAAAAGTGGGGGGGGCCCCCACCCCCCCCCCCACTAAAAAAATGCCAGCGTTATAAAAGATCAGAGAATGTACAAAAAATATGACAAAGTGAACAATAAATTTAGATAATTTATAAGCAAAAGAGGTGTTTTCTATTAGTTACACCACGGTTGGCTTTCGCAAACATTGGTTTATGCGATGGTTGGCCGGGCCTGCTGACTGCTTTTTCTTTTTGGAGCCTTCTTGGGTTAGACTTAGAGATTCTATGAAAACCGTTTTAAACACTACTTCTCGTCAGCTGCGCTTCCCCTGTCTTCCAAGGCCTCCGGTTTACTTGGACTTCAATGCATCCGGCCATATAGTTAAGTTTGAGACATTTTTGTTTGCTCGGCCTTCGATTTTTTCTGTTTACGCTAGTGGCCACGCATAATTGTTAGAAGTTTCAATTGTTAGAAACAGTTTTGAACCGGAATAACTTCGTCACAGTTTGACTTCGACCTTTGATGTTTGTCTTGTCTCAAGAAATTCAGTCTACGCTGTGTGGGAGAACGAGCAAAGTCAGTGCTTAGCAGTTTTGGGAAAAACTACTCCCATCTGCCTGTTTACCGGTCTGATTTGTTATATTTAAGTCTGGAAGTTGTATGTCTGCTTTTTACACCTGTTGCTAAGTCAGTCTGCTTTTCATAGCCGCCTCGACATCAGCTGCATTATGTAAAGTCTGTTTTATATCTCTGCCTTTAGCAATGCGTCTACTACTGCATCTTATACTTTGTTCTTTCATTTGCCCTTCTAGATTTCGATAAATATTGCTCAATAAGTAACAATAGTGCTTTTCTATTTAGGCCCTCTATTTTTATCAGCCTGACTGTCGAGGTCAGACCTATGTTTTTGAGGGCGACAAGACAATGGTAACAACGTGTGGAGGTTATGTCGTCATTGTCACAAAGGATTTTAATACTCCAGGGTTGGTAAATCTGTTTTTCTGCTTTACTCTCCCAATTTCAATTTGATTCCTTGATTGCATATCTCAAGAGCTTATGGTAGGAAAAGTGCGAGTGGATGAACACTGCGCACTTTTTAGTTTTCTAAGCATGAAGTAGCATGAAGTAGCATGAAGTATGCTTGAAATGGTACATACGTACGTAAGACCCATATGTGTGCCTGGGGCGGGGAAGGCCTCTTCAATAAATAATCTTTTAATTAAATAAACTTGGCAACCAAGAGGAGTTTTTGGAAGGTTGAATAAGCAAAGTTTGTTCCGTTCAGAGCGCCTGCTGTTCCTAGTTCTCATATTATTTTCCTTTATTCTTCACACATTTCTATTTTTTCCTATTTTTAGCTAAATTTCCATTGGTTCTTGCTTGGATTAGAAATTGGAAATTTCACTTTTTCCTTATATATATTGAGAAGATTTATATAATATTCTTCCTCCAGCGAGGATGACCATCAGGCTCAAACTTGGTGTGTGAAGAGCCTGTGGCAGGTACATCTGTAAAATTTCACCGACCCGGGTATCTTAATATAAAATTCCCCCCACAGGTCCTTTCTCCTCTTTTTTTTTTTTCCCCCAGGGGTCAGGTCAACCCTTGACCCTACTATTTTAATTTTTTTTACAAAAATTCCCAATTCCGGGGAAATTACTTTCCCGGTTTCACCCCCCACCCCCCCCCCCGGGGCCCCCTAACCCCCGAAAAAAACTAATCCAAAATATTCTACCTCGAAATAATCCAGCAGCAACTGGCTCTCATATTCTCATTGCATGCCCAAGGGTGGAGGTCTCCATTTGAGAGTTTGGTGTTGGTCGGTCATCTGTGGCCCCTGGCCGGGGTCAGTAGTTAACTGTAAAAGGGGTCTGGGCCTACGGAGTGGCGCCCTATACATAAGAGCTGCTGGGCTGAGGTTTCGTATTCGAATAGGAACCCCTATATGGTGAATCTAAATGCCCGTGGTTTCGCTCTAGGACCTATCCATGTGGCTGGGGGGCACCCTGATGGTGGTGGGCCCTTTCGTGTACCAACTCAACTTTAACCTCTTCTACAGAAATATCTACAGTGAGCAGGTCTCTCTTATTTGGGGTTTGGGGTGGGGTCGGGAGGACTACAGCATAGGCTATAGTAGGTTTCGCCCGGACCCCTGTGGCGCCCTGCCGGGGGTCCGACCGGGGACCGGGTCCAAATGGCTAAAAATCGATTTTTCCAAAAGTGACCAAGTTTGGTATCAAATGAAAGCCCTTGGTGACCCTAGACTTATGTCATAGTACCCCTCCAAAGACCCCCCCCTTCCCCGCCCCCCCCAACCCAAACGATTTCCAATCTAATTTGTACAAATGCAAGCCCATGCTGTAGCGAACATTTCTTTGTCATTGGAGGACCCCTCCAAAGTGACCCCAGCGGCCTGTAGCGCCGACCAAGGTCCGACCCCAAAATCCCAAAAATCGATTTTTCCAAAAGTGGCTAAGTTTGGTATCAAATGAAACCCATGGTGAGGCGAACATTTTTTCATTGAAGGACCCCTCCAAAGTCCCCAGCCCTGTTTCACCCTCCAGGGTCCGGACCGGTCCAAAATGGCTAGTTTTAGAAATCTTTGGTTCGTGCGCCAAAATATCATATTCCCCCCACTTTTCAAATCGGTTTTTTAAAAATTTTAAGTTTGCTATCAAATGAAACCCTTGGTGAAGACGTTGTTTTTGTCATCGGAGGACCCCCTCCAAGTGGCCCGGGCCTGTGGGCGTGACCAGGGTCCGGACCGCCAAGATTTTTTGAAAAGTTTTGCAGGATTCGGTATCAAATGAAAGCCCTTGGTGAGGCGAACATTTTATCTCATTGGAGGACCCCTCCAAACTGGTCCCAGCGGCCTGTGACGCCTGACCAGGAGGTCGGATTCGTCAAATCAATTTTTTGAAAGGTTTTCAAGTTTGGTATCAAATGAAACCCTTGGTGAGGCGAACATTGTATCTCATAGGAGGGCCCCTCCAAACTGGCCCGCGGTCTGTGGCGCCCTGACCAGGGTCCGGACGCCAAAATCAATTTTTTGAAAGGTTTTCAAGTTTGGTATCAAATGAAACCCTTGGTGAGGCGAACATTCTATCTCATTGGAGGACCCCTCCAAACTGGTCCCTAGCGACCTGTGACGGCCTGGCAGGGGTCTAATTGGTCAAAAATCAAAATTTCAAAAGTTGTCAAATTTGGTTTTAAGTGAAAGCCCTAAATGAGCAGAGCAATGCATATCCAAGGTTACGGTGCTGGATGGCTTTTAAAATATTCCTTCCTGCCTAAGATAACACCGTGTAAAAAGTTATGAAAAGGCCATGAACAGTGGCCTTCCTACCTAAGATAACGCACCGTGTAAAAAGTTCTGAAAAGGCCATGAACAGTGGCCTTCCTGCCTAAGATAACGCACCGTGTAAAAAGTTCTGAAAAGGCCATGAACAGTGGCCTTCCAGCCTAAGATAACGCTCCGTGTATAATGTTCTGTAGAGGTCATGAACAGTGGCCTTCCAGCCTAAAATGACGCACCGTGTATAAAGTTCTGAAAAGGCTATTAACAGGCATTTTTCCGCTTCAGCAAACACATTTAGTTGAACTAGAACGTTTTCATCCAGCCTGTTTGCGGTAGCTAGCTTTGCTTACATTGTGTATGTATGTATGCAACTTCTCTGACATGATTTTCTATTACAGCGGAAAAATAAGCGAAACTAGGGGGAAAGTAACCTCGACGGGCAACCAACTTGGTAGAATAGGGAAAGAATTGAATCTTAAATACACGGTACATGGTTACAACTGAGATTCTGCTGAAGCGGAAAAATGCCGTTTCTCAGCGACTAAAATGGCAGAAACCAGCTTTGTGCGCCGAATAGGGAATCTACTCGGCGACTAAAATGAAAGAAACCAGCTTTGTGCATAGAATAGGGATCTACTTGGCGACTAAAATGAAAGAAACCAGCTTTGTGCGCCGAATAGGGAATCTACTCGGCGACTAAATGAAACAAACCCAAAAAACCCTCCTCCCCTACAGCAGGAATTTGAACTAATATATTGTTCTTAAATATATAAATCAAAACATACATCAAACAACATTTCTCAAACATTAAGTGCTGGTTTTCCTTCGGGTATTTACTCTACGAATCTTACCAATAAAATTAAAATAACTATTTCCTCTTTAACATTTTAACTCATACAATAAAATTTTGTTTTCAATCCTTCACACGTTTTAAAAACTTTTCTACAACTATATCAATCTACAAAAATTATCAAAACTCCACTTCAAATATCAACAAATTATTATATTAAATTATATAATATATACCATCAATTCAAAAATTCAAAATCAATTTTTCAATCATCCAAAATATACCCACCAACCCAGACCAAAATATCAATAACATCCACCCAAACCAAAAAATCCCCATCACCAAAATTCCAAAAAACATCAAAAATTTATACATCATCACAAATTCTCATCTAATTTCATTACTATAAATAAAATATAAATAAACAAAACTCACCACCAATACAACATAACTTCAAATATATATATATACATTATTTCATATATTTATATTAATATATATATATATATATATATATTTTTTCCCCACCAACAAATAAATAATAATAATCATTTCTTTACTTAATTTAAATATATTATTTTCTCTTCCTTACTACTAATATTATCACTCAAATTCCACCAATCTAACAAATACACTATACTATATTCCCAACACACACACAAATCATATCCAAACACAAACTACAAACACATCAAATACATTTTCATTATCCAAACTACAAACTCATATTAAACTCCCATAACAAAAATCAATTTTCCATAAAATTTCAAAAAAATATAATATTTTAAATAAAATATTAAATTTTAAAAATTATATTCTTTTTATTTTTCCAAATTTTTTTAAAAATTCGAAGATTTTGTCCAGTTTCATGAAAAATTAATATTACGTATATCCCGGTGAAACCGGAAACGTTTTAGAATTTTAGTGTAAAAAACCTGTTTTTACGTCTATTTTCCTACTTGTCCCTTTCCGGGGAGGGCTTTGACACACTACTGCCGCATGTTAACCCCTTTCCCGCATAACGATAAGAGGGTAAAAATCCGGAATTTCAAATTCTTGAATATTTGGGTGTCAGATCTTATTTTTTAAAGAAAACGGCTGGAAAAACAGCTGGCTTCGAAATGCCTGTAGAAACAACGCTCGATCCAAGGTACAGAGGCTGTCGCGTAGATTTATTTAGGCTAGGTCTCAGGGGCGTATCCAGGGGGTGGTCCAGGAGGTCCGGACCCACCCCTTTTCGGAAGATCTTTTAAATTTCTAGCTATTTTTGGTCCAGATGTGGCCATTTTTTGTCAAAAAATTAGGTCCGGACCACCCCCTTTCCGGGTTGGACCCCCTCCTTTTCAAAATCCTGGATACGCCCCTGCTAGGTCTTATTTCGTTGGTTTTATCCATTGTCAGAAGTGGCAGTATTGGGGGGAATATCAACTTTACTCGACTTTGACTTACTCTAACTTTTTCTGGGTGCATCGGAGCATCGGTGCATGCATCAACCCTTCAATTCAATGTTCAATCATTAAATGAAGAGGAATTAATTCTCTCGATTGGTGGCAGTCCCATCTCTGGGTGCTTTCAGTACATAATGGCAGCCGAAAATGTAAACTCGGTCATTGGTCACCGCTTAATTTGCGAACCCTCATGCGGAAAAGGGTTAACCTGTGCTTACCACAGAGGTCCTTAACATTTTGTTGCAGAACAATTTGATTGGGTAGTTGACACCGATAGGCACCGGAAAACGTTTTTTCCGTTTGTTTATTTGTTCTTTGAAAAAATACTCGCTAGTTTTTTTCCGGTAAATTGGAAAATTTTTGAATTTAAAATTGGAAATATATATATATATATATTTCGAAAATTCGGGATTTTTCTAAAAACCTTTGACCTGAAACTCTGTAAAATGGTCGGGATTCATTGTTCAATGTATAAAAACACATTTAAAAGCTTGAATTCGTTAAAACTCGATAATTTGTGGGACTCTAAGAGCAATCTGAACCCTTGGAGACTATCTGAAATAACGGAAAATACTGAAAAAAACCGGGAAAACATTGAAAAAAACTGTTTCCGCAATAATTTTTTCCGGCAAAACCTAACCCCTGCGCAGTTGACTTCAAGGGGAGCATCTTTGTACGTTTTTGCCTGGAAAATCTATTTTTAGCCAAAATTTGTTTGGTTTGGCGAACTTTTTCCTGTTCTCCATAGTCCATGTTCGACAGAAATGGTAATTTTTCTTTCTATTGCCTAAAACATTCCTAAAGCATAACATGAAAATTTTCTTTCTATCCCGGTGGGCTCACCACCAGGTATTCCTCTCCCCGAAAAGATTCCTAATAATGTCTAAAAATGCCTGATCAGTGGTAGAATTTGTGGCTCAAGTAGTACTCTTCGTAATCTGTCAAAAACGCTTATTTTTTGCAAAATAAACGTTTACAATCTGACAGGCGCTGCCCCCTCGATATTTCGGCCTTTATTTGACTTTACAGCAGTCATTAGGGACTTCTGGAAGCGCTTAGCTATATTTTATTTTGATTTCCCTGTAATATGTTGAGTTGGCACAGTTGATTGCTGCATGTTTGGATTGAAGTAGTAAAAGTGGATTATCTTTGTTTAGCAATTCTGATGAAGTTCAAATGAATTTGGTTACCATATATGACATCCCTAATAGCTTTATTGGTAAGAGCAAGAGTATAAGTGTGTATTACGGCAGGCAGGCTTTTTATTAAAGCTGCTGAGCCATATTCTGCAGGCTAAACACCCACCACTTCCGCAGTTGCATACCTATTAACTAGCCCCGCCAACGAGTATCCAGTAGGGATTTAAACATAAATATATACGTTCACTAGGCCGGCATAAAAGGGGAATCGGGCACTGTCGTCGCGTTGGCAATAGGGCCTTGCGTATGCTTTCTCTACTCTCTGCATTTTTACTTGTTTACGCGTTGAAGCTCGGAAACACACCGACTGTTCGTCTAAATTGTGTTTTTCGAGTTTTAGAAAGTTGATATAGCAGCGCACATTGATCTTCTGGGTACGCAATAGGGGGTGGCGGGCCATACGCACAGCAACATTTGAGCAGCTGATAACAGAGAGCCTGCCTGCTGTCACACTCTTACTATGTACTATTGGTAATACTGTCTTCATGTAATCACATGTACAATTCTGACCGCAGGATTTCTCATTTTTGCATGTATTGCATGTATATATTGTATTGCAGCACAAAGTGTTTACGTAAATTTTTTGCAGCGTATTCCTCCCCGATTCCTGAAGTTTTGGAAGTGACGTACATATGGAACTGCTTTCTGGCCATTACCAAGTCTGGCAAGGTACAACAGAAGACCAGTTATTTTTTGCTTATCCTATTCACCTCTTCTCTGGATTATTTTTATGGGGGCTTCGTGGTTCTCATGAAAATATAGGGTGTGGGATTTTTGGGTGGATGGATGGATGGATGGATGGATCACCCAAGAAGGTAAAGAGCATATTTTTGGAAATCTTTAATTTTAACTGTTTATGTCTAAAAACTGCCAAAGATCACTAAAAATGACTAATTTCAGTTTTAAAACATTTTGTTGAAATTTTTGAAACTTTAGGTAAAAATAGAAATTTCCTAGGTTAGGGGGGAGTTTGGAACGTTAGGGGTTGGGCGGGGATGTGTGCTTTTCATAGAGGAGGGCGGGTTTTCATAGGGGTCGCTGATTGGGAAAACAAGCCAGATCCTACTGATGCTAGCGTTTGATATTTCCGCCTGGAGATAACAAAACTCGCAATCCTACTTACGCTTAGATCTTAAAACTGAAATACCGCCTTACGCCTAAAACGAAACTTCTCGCGTACCTTGCTCTGTACACTTAGCATAACCAAGAGTACATACACATTTCTGTTCTCTCACTCGCCGTATATTTACGTTTTAAAGCTCGAAAACAACGCCTGAGTGTGTCTATTTTTGCGTAGCGTTCGAATTTCTTTGAGGTGAACATATTAGTTTATGGAGGTGGGTCAGCCGTTAATGTGCAAAACATGTATCTACACCTGATAACAGAGAGCCTGCCAGCTGTCACACTTATGTTATGTACCCTTCCTTGGTATAACGCTGCAGGCTAATTAATAGCAGTAGTAAACGGTAAAACCTTTCTGTTAAAATTCGTGCAACATTTCGACAAATAAGGAACCATTATCCACTTGACTGTTCCTTCCTAAATGATAGTTTACGAAGACTCACTTTGTTTTTATTTTGGGGAGGTTAGTATTGAGACCAGTATTGGGGTTAGAAGTCATGGCCGAAGTGACCAATTAAAGTGACTTGCCGGGGTATCGATTACTTAGAAAGCTCATGCTCGGGTTCTTGTTCCAGAAGACAGTCCAGAAAATAGATTTGACGGCCGAGTTAGATTAATCGTGACTGTGCTGTGCAATAAGAGTTTTTAGTTCGCATCGCATTGACTGGATCAATTTACGTCAAGGAGTCCCATTTCTCGTGCAGCTTGACTTAACAGTCTTCACAGTTGAAAATCTGTGTACATTTACAGGAAAATGGAATCTTCTTATTTTCTCCATTAGACGTCAGCTATTAGTTAGTTTGCTGATGTTTTGTATGACTGAACCAGTCAAAATAATACATTGCTTATTTTCAAGTTTCTTTTCGGAAACAAATACTTTTTGCTTTTTCAATTTCAGGTGTATTTGTTGCATGAAAAGGACATTCAGGCAAAGCTCGATCTGTTCTTTCGAAAAAGCCTTTATGATCTGGCTGCAACGTATTCACTAATTTCTATACTGTTCTGTTAATTTTAATTGCTAAGTTTAATTTATACCAATTTTCTAAAGATCTATATTTTGATATACTTAATTTTTTACTTACTACTTTATTGATACTTTGTTGAGTAGACGCCAATCAAGTGACGATAATCTTGAGGTGAGGAAAGGCAGCCCGTCTGAAGCGCAACGGGTCTGTGATGTCAGTGACCGAGACTGGTAGACTGTTCCAAAGTCTGGTCGTGAAAGGAAAGAAAAGATCTGTCAGACTGGAGGAGCAGCCGGGCGGTCAGCTGCAGGGAGAGTAACCTTGACCACAGAATGGTACGAATGACCGATCGGAGGTTCACGTCCGTCGAAAGCGAGCAGCGGTTCCCAGAGATGCCCTGTCTGGGTTAAGACCAGGTCAAGCGTGGCCGGTGTGCTACAGAAAGAGACTAGTAGGTTCGGTGACTATTTCAGTTAGGCCGTTTGAGACTGCAAGCGTGTGAGCGTCACGACCAATCGAAGTGGTTGGTCCAGAGTAGGAAAGCCATTCGGAGTTATGCGCATTCAGATCTTCTTCCTGTTCCTGGACCAGCTTGGGAGTCCATGC
This sequence comes from Trissonchulus latispiculum, assembly GCA_030248195.1. Taxonomy (NCBI): domain Eukaryota; kingdom Metazoa; phylum Nematoda; class Enoplea; order Enoplida; family Ironidae; genus Trissonchulus; species Trissonchulus latispiculum. The sequence continues at coordinate 165,302 of JASAND010028112.1, read as the reverse complement.
GCATTCAGATCACCAACGACAGACAGATTGGCAAAAGCATCGGAAGAAATGATGGTGCTGATGTCGTCAGATAAGGCCTGAAAGATGCCCAGGTCGCGCTTAGGGGATCGGTAGCACAGGGCAAGATAGAGACGTTCGCCGCCGATGAGAATTTTATACCAGGTGTACTCGTACCTGGAGGATTTGAGGTAAACTGAGCAGTTAATGTCGGATCTAACGTACACAGCGGTGCCGCCGCCATGCGTCCGTCGGTCGTGACGGAACAGAGAAAATCCAGGTATCTGGTAAGCGAAGTCATCAGATGTTAACGGGTAAATAAATGTCTCACAAATTGCAATAACAGCGGACGACTCGGTGGTAGCGGTAGCGGTCAGTCGACAGCGAAGAGCGTCGTAATTGGAGTCGAGGACCAGGTGGGGTCAGCCCCAGCTAACCCGAAGGACAGAAGAGGTAATGGGGCCTGCGCGACACCTGAGAATCTTCCTTTTTTTGATAGCATTTTACGTGGGATGCCAACCCTAAAACCCTCGCCACTTTCTCAACCGGGGCTTGGGACCCAGCTATGCTAAATTATTTTAAAAGTTTTCTTATGAATAATCTGTTTTGGTCCTTTTTCAGAGTTGCCAAAAAGATGAATTATGACCCAGAAGGCTTGGCCAATATTTACCGTCAGTACGGAGATTACCTTTACCAGTAGGTTTATTTTTAAGTGGTTTTTGTTTCTAGTTCAGGAGAAAAATAGAATATGTGACAAAAAACCAAAGGTTTTGAGCCTTCGGCGCTAATGTTTTCTTTTTATAGTAAATTCATATTTTCAGAAAAAAAGACTTAATCCCAGCAACGCTTTGAACTACTTAGAACTGAAAATACGTTAAAATGTGCAATTTTTTCCTAGAATTCCTCTCTCCAAGCAAAACTATATTTCCTTGCCTCTTCAAAATGACAAAATTTAGATTTGAAGTGATTTGAAGAGATATTTTATGCAAAACTAAAAATTCTTCGACGGCTCCTCTTTATGAATTTTCCTCTTAAGAAACCTCCCCTGTCACAAAATTTTGGATTCGCCAGTGGTCCATGGGGTATTTTCAGCCTGTCTTTTATCATGAGGGTGCGCGGAACGTCCCTCATAATATGAGCTATAAAGGCAGTTTACGGAGTAGGAAAACTGTTAGTTAGCCAAAACTAATTAACTGTAAGGAGTTGAGAGCTAAAGTTTACTTTTTTGAAATCTCCAGGCCAAGAGCTTTCGAATGATACCAAAACTTTCCTGGAAAAATGAACTTTGAAAGAAATCGACTTTTTGATACAAGTTTGATACAGGTTTTTTTCTCTGTATCGATACTTCTTGACATTTGATTTATAAGGCCATTTTTGCGCACACCGTTTTTTCAAACGGCCCATAGGAAAAATTATTCCATACTCATTTTTGATTACCTTGGTGCAGATCAAGTTTGTTTGATTTCCGAATTTCGCTCTGGGTGGTCAAAAATGGTACAATCGACGTTTTTGCCATTTTGGCCGTGTTTAAGTCCAATTTTGGGCACACCGATTTTTCAAACGGCCCATGAAAAAATTTTCTATACTATTTTTGAATATCTATATATGGATGCAGCAGGGTTTTTTTGAAAATCGGACCTGCGTAAATTTTGCGTATTTTTGTTTTCGACTGCGTAAAATTACAAAAATCGCTTCTCAACGTTATAAACGCTATAAACGCATTTAGCGTCGAATTAATTCGTTTTTAAGAGTTTTTAAACAACCTTAAGAGTCTTAGCTTTATTTTACGTTGCGTGCCGATTGAACTACGGTGTAAAACGTATGAATATTTGATGCAAAATAGAAACACAGGGGGTCTGGGGGGCGCAGCCCCCATAAGTTGAAGAAAATTTTACACCCGGTGCAGGTCAAGTCTATGTTTGATTTCCCAATTTCGCTCTGGGTCGATTTTTACAGAATTTCAAAAATGGAACATTTTCGGCCTTTTGGTGGTGCCCATGATCAGTAAGTCGGGGTCGCTGAATACGATGAGCGTACTGCCGAAACCGATGGATGTGACCCTCAGATCCCATGGCACCCGTGGTTCCTCGCCCAGGTCAAAGTGATGATAACGGATTGAAATTGTTGAGAATAGAGAATCTTCAGGGAGCAATTACAAAGTACTTCGGCTATAGTAAGATCAGTGCTCCTAAAAATTGGAAGAAGAACAAGTAGGAAAACTGCTCCTTACAGTCGCTATGGTCAACATTTAAATAGGTCCAAGACAAGATCTAAAATGTCTAATATGAGCCAGCATCTAAAAAGGACAAGATGTAAGCTAATATAAGCGGCTACGTTTCTCTTGGGCTCATATTGACGAGAGGACAGTAAGTTGACTTAAGGTGGTGGTATCCTTTTGTGCAGTGCTTTTGTTGTGATTTTTTGAAACGCTATAACTTTCGCAATTGGAGTTGGAAAGAGCTTTATACATCATTTTAAAGCTTATAACCTGTACATTCCCGTGAGCTTACGAAACTAGCAAAATTAGCACAAAACTACATAGCAAAACTTCGCTGTCATACTGACATCTAGACTGAATACAGACCAAAAATTTTTGAACATCGATTTCTCAAAATTGTAGAATCTTCCAAAATTTTTTCTTGTGCCATGATATGAAGGACATATGGGCCGAGAGACATTTCTTTGGATTTGGCCCAACAAGCCTCAATACTCCAGAAAATCCGTCAAATGTGCGGTGACACGAAATTTGGCAAATTAGTATTCAGTTTTCTCGCAACTGGAGATGTTTTAGCTCAAACCAAGAAAACTTTCCCTCCGCAATAGGGCGAATTTTTATCCAGCCGAAAATCAGGCAAATCCATTCGGTAGGCTTTGAGAAATCCATGTTCGAAATTTGTAAATAACTTATTTCCTAGAAAATGGCAGTTTTTGACCCCAAAATTACTTAACTTGACTAGAGATTGCTCGAAGGTTGTAAAAGCAAAAATGTTTTTGTACCGTCTTTCCATCCATAACAAGCAATGTGATGTATCTACTGTCTACTGAGAGTATAATGCCAAAAACCAAGAATTTCTTATCTTTTCACCTAAACATGTGAGACTGGTCCCAGAATGTTAAAGAGCACCAAATTGGCATAGTTGGAAAGTTTCATCTACTTTCATAAGGAATTGAAGCCTATAGGTCCAAATTTACACAAAAGGAAACCACCACCGTAAGGGGGAGTCCATCATAAAATATTTTTAGGCGACGGATTTCGCTCATTTTCACAGAGAAATTAGCCACATATGTCTTGCATATAAAGTTTAAATTTCGAGTTATTTCCATCAGTTCTCCGTAAGTTACGAGCTATCAACTGTGTGCAATTTGAATATGCGTGAGCGCGAGGGTGCTTGTGATACATAGCACTTGTTATACTCTAACGAATAATGCAGTCTCGTATTTAGAAAAAACGATTTTGACAACGCTGTTCAGCAGTATATAAAAACGATTGGCCGCCTTGAAGCTTCTTATGTCATACGAAAGGTTAGTTTGAGCTTTGGTAAATATATAGTCTAAGAATAAGCTAAAAACAGTTATAGGCAATTTAAATCTCTAGAAAAAGCCATGTTACCGGCTTAGTGTTAAGACGTTTCACGAGAAGTTGGACCACTGGTGGGTACCGGTTTCATAAAAATTTGTCGATGCAAGCTAAACTACACTGAAAATATGTATAGGCTGTTATCCTGAAACGCGTAACAACAGCTGGTAGTTGTTGAGCCGAGTTCTGTCGTCTAATTTTACTGGAGAATTTCGTCATGCTAAATTGTTACTCGACAAAATTTTAGAACATTTATATAAGGAAGGTAGTCCGTTGATCTTACAACTATTTTACATTTCCAAACTCATCATACTTACTGAAAAAAGCATTACCTCCGGTGATTGCTGTGTAATTCTTATGTAAAAAGAGACAATGTACGACGACTGCTCGGCAACTGGCAGATTCCAGGGGTAGAATGTTTCTATTTGGTGTTTATTTCAGTTTTTGGATACACAACGTATTAAGCAATTGACCGAATATCTGGAAGCTTTACATAAGGCAAAACTGGCTGGTAAAGATCATACGACAATTTTACTAAATTGTTATACGAAACTGACCGACACAGAAAAACTGAAGTCTTTCATTGAGGTATGCAATTTTTGCAATATTTAACTGCGACGCATTTATACACAATATATTTTAGCTTCCCTCGATAATAAAATATAATATGAGTGGAAGTTGTCAGTTAACAAAATTCTGTAAAGAATGTGCTATAAACATGAGCGAAAATGTTCCACGGCTTTTTTTGTGAGGCAAAAAGATGTTTGAAAAAATTAGTTTGATCGAAATGGAATCTTGACAGCAAAGCCCGCCAGCGACGTTTCGCTAGTAGTAAGATCCTTAGGTGCGCTACCATGTAAGGTTTATTGTAGGAAAATGCTAAAAATACAGCAAAAAATATAACTAAGTTAATATAACTAATAAACTGCTATAACTAAGCTTGAAACTGCTCAAAACTTAAGTTTTAGTACCAAAATAGACGAGTTTTGACCAACGGAACAATTAGGTAACATTTTGACCAAAAATCCTAAAAATTTGGCAATTTCTAGGTACCCTAGGCTGAGTGTTGGGAAGCCCAAAATAGTGGGGTGGGGCGGAGGGGGGGGGAGATGCTCGAGTGGGGAGACCCCAAAAAGTGGGGGGCACCCCCCCCCGAAAGTAAACCCTGGTCATTGAAAAATTTTTCGAAACTTTTGAAGTGTTTTGGAAACATCAAAAATCTTCAAAAAGGTCAGGATTTACTAATGCAAAAGTTAAAATCGTTAAAATTCGCCGATTCGCTGATAAAAATTAGGCAGTGAAGAGTTTTGACCAATTATTTATGTTTATACGTAATGTTTATACGTATATAGTTATCACCCGTCATGATCTGCAATAGTATTAATTGATTTGCTATGTTTGTTTGTCTACTCAAACTAAAATTTCTTACCCAAAGTCTTAATTACATAATTATTCTAATCAAATTCTTGCTGAATAGCTTTTTATCCGACAAAATCAAATTTAAAACGTAATAGAATTTTTTACTTTATTATGCACTTTTAATTTTTAATTTTTATTTCCGTTTTTGTGGCATACCTTGTTGGAAATGAATAGTCTTGGTGATTAGATGTAGTAACTCTGTCATTTTGGTTTAAGCTATCAAGGAATAAAGACCTAACTTTTTTCCAATTTATTTGCTATTTCTTGTTTATAGCTTGAACTAGTGCAACGTTCCTTTTCATTTATTTTGTATAAAATTGTCCGAGGCCATGGGCATTGTTAGTCTTTCTTATTTTGTTGTTCTTTTTAGGCAAGCATGAAGGGAGAAGTCTTGGTGGACGCTGATACGGCCATTAAAGTTCTTCGTAATGCTGGCTACTGGGACGAGGCATTGGCCCTGGCTAAACACCACAATCGACATGCTCTATCTTTACAGATTCGATTGGAATTGCAGAAGCGTTTTCAAGACTCCCTGTCCTATATTAAAGGCTTACCGCAGGAACAGGTTCGCTCCACCGGAAGTTCTAGTAAATTAATTTTAATACTGCTGTCTCTGTAGAAGACTATGTCATTGATTCACCTGTGGCGGGCTCATTCGTTAAAAGTGTTTTATGAAAATTGGAGGTTTTGTAGTTTTCTACAAAAGTGCTCAGGTGTGATCAGTCACCAGCAAAGGGTTTCTTACTTTCCACTAAAGCTGCTTGTGTAGCATCCAAAAAACCATACTGGCAATAAGTTACTACTCCTCAGTAACATCAAGAGTACATAATGAATAAGAGTGTGACAGCTGACAGTTTCTCTGTTATCAGCTGCAGGTACATGCTATGTTCGCTAACGGCTGACCCCCCCCCCCAAATGTGTATGCTCACTTCAAAGAGATTAGAACGCTATCTTTGCGTGTTAAAGCTCGCAACAGACGCACATTGAACCAACTGAGTAGTTGTGTTTCCGAGCTTCAGCATGCAAGCGTAGCGTCCAAATTTGTTGAAGTGAGCATACGCATTTCTGGGGGGGGGGGTCAGCCGTTAGCGTGCAGAGCATGTACCTGCACCTGATAATAGAGAACCTGCCTGCTGCCATACTCATATATTATGTACTCTTGGCACTAGCGCAGCCAGAAAAAAATTTCGGAAGGGAGCAAGCTAAAAATGCTCTGAAACGTCTACCGCAACTAAACAGTTGGTGGAAATTTTCAAGCAAAATCTAGAGCTTTTTGAGGTATTTCCGTTGAAAAGTAGCGCCGCAGGCGAAATTTGTCAAAATATGTATTTGCGCAGCTGCTACTCGTAAAAATTTTTCGTTTGTCTCTGATTTCGGGGGGGGGCATGCCCCCTCGTCCCCCCCCTGGCTACGCGCCTGACTCTTGGTAACATGTCTAAACTCTGTTTTCTTAATTATACACCATTAAAAGTAATTTTATCACTATCCTACTTACGGACAACCATTTCTGTCTGTTCTTTCTTTTCTACTGTATTTTTGCATTGTAAAAATTACAAGATTTGCTTTAGCAAATACTAAACAGCTTTTCTACTGATGTTTCCTATAGTAAATACTAAAAATTAAAAGTATTATATTCAAAACTGAATTAGTTGTTTATATAAGATAGACCGTTGATTTTCACTGAATTTGTCTGTATCTCTGGACGGGTGAGGTGCGCACGCTTAGGAGTTTCTGGCTGGGAGCGGTTAAGGTACGTATGTTTAGTTTCCCAAGTCAAAGCCGCCAATGCAAACTAACCGTGGATCGCTCTGATTGCTCGGTGGGGATGGGCGTCTGAGCGCTGGGATGTATAGGTCAAAATAGAAGTATCTTAGTGTAGTCTATTTTGATTTCATGACCGTAGCTCCATTGGCACTAAGCAGACTTGATTTGGCTTCAGGCTAGCTCAAGTGAAACGGATTCGAAATGCTATAGCAGCGAGCTTGTGTAAGGCTTTTACTAATTCTTTATCTATTTGTGACCCTATTATGTTTGCATGTAACGATGGATCGTTTTGTTATCTTGTTGAATATTCGTTGTTTATGATTTTAGGCATATGAAGAAATGAAGCGTTATGGTAAGATATTGATCCAGCACGAGCCCGAAGAGACCACTCAGTTGATCAAATCTCTGTGCAGCAATTCCAGTGCCTCTGCTCATACCCTTGACACAGCCGCTCCGAAAAGGCACCCTCTACCAACAATTGGTGTTGAGAACAGTTTTGAGGAGGACACTTTCCTCTCCTCGGGTGGTGAACCTCCACAGCCTGAAGATTTTGTCCACGTTTTCCTAGGAAATACTCAGAAGTTACAAGAATTTCTGGAATATATCGTGGATGTGAGCTTAGTTTTTGAATATTGCTTTACTTTCAGCAAGAGTCCATGATTTTCTTCTATATATTAGAAGAAGAGTAAGCCACTAGAGGGCTCCTCTTCTTGGCATTGCGTAACGGTGCTCCGACCACAATACGCGAATGTTCCCCCGTTTGGGGGGGGGGTCGCCAAATCATACCCCCTCCCCGTTTGGTGGGGGGGTAGGCAACAGCCAATCAGATTGCAGAAACCCCCTCCCCGTTTGGTGGGGGGGTAGAGCAGACTGGTTCTGGCTTTTGAAAAAGGGCCCCCGTTTGGGGGGGGGTCGACACAAGAGGTCCCCGTTTGGTGGGGGGGTATGCAAAAGGGGTCCCCGTTTGGGGGGGGGGGTCACAAAAAGTGTTGCCCGTTTGGGGGGGGGTCGCCAACAGCCAATCAGAATGAGCAAAACTTAGCCTGCTTGAGCGACCCCCCCCAAACGGGGACCCATTTTCGAATAGAACAAAAACTACCGTAATCCTCTGCTCTACCCCCCCACCAAACGGAGGGGGGGTTTCTGCAATCTGATTGGCTGTTGGCTACACCCCCACCAAACGGGGACCTCTTTTTGAATACCCCCCCCACCAAACGGAGGGGGGGTATGCTATGTCGATTTGGTCGACCCCCCCCCCAAACGGGGGAACATTCGCGTATTGTGGTCGGAGCACCGTTACGCAATGCGAAGAAGAGAAGCCCTCTAGTGGCTTACTCTTCTTCTTAATAATAGTGCAATTATGCACTCTTGCTTTCAGGCAGTGCGTAGTTTGTTAAAATTCAGATTTAATGATTCAGAAGATAGCTTAATTTGACTATCTTAGTGCGGTTTTATCTTGATGTCTGGAAAGTATATTTAATTCTTTACTGTTACACTACCTGACTTTCACCATACAAAACTCACCATAGACTGAAGTGCGGATTCCACTCAGGAGCAGAATCATCTACTAATTCAAAACATTTTAGTGATTAAGTCTTTAGTTGAGTTGCCTCTGCTTATTCTTCTCTCCCACAGTGTTTATAGTCTGGAGGATGTCCGGTCCAGTGAATATCAAGTTTGGAAAGTTCAACGAAGTGCAAAGTTTGTTGAAATATTGTTGCCTTTCCAGACTTGAGTTTGAGTAAGGCGTGTCCAGTGAAAGTCTATGGTTGTTGTTGTTGTTGTTGTTGTTGTCCTCTCCGGTAGCCGCGTTCAGTTCGACAATGCCAAGCCCATCGCTCGAGCGACCTCGATGGGGTTAGTCCAAAGATCTTCAGCAGTGGGGTCACTAGGACAGAGCTGCAACGATGTCCGCCTACCCGTAATGCAGCTGTCGGAAGAAGATGGCTCCAGAAGATTCATCGTATCCCGCAAATGGTCATCAATCAAACCCCCTCCCTCCACCCGTATCCGCGTTCAGCCTCGACAACCGTCGGGTTTTCTGGGCTTATTCTAGGGATTTTTTCTTGGGGGGGCTCTTTGGGGGGGCCCTCGGTGGGCGAGTCATTTTGGGGGCGAAAATTTTTCAAAATTTTTCTAAAAACATGCTAAAAATTGCGCTATTTTTATAGCAATTGCCAAAAATAAGCGGATTTAGTGCTTAAATAGCAAAAAATCGACTAAAAATCCCCGGCGAAGCCGGAAAATTTTTGAAAATTTGGCCTTCTGAGCGATTTTTTCAGGGCAAAAGTTGGTACCAAAAGGGGCACCCACTTTTGGGGGGGGGCGATTTTGGGGGGGGACGATTTTTTGGGGGGGGGGGAAAGGGGGTTTATGGGCCCCCCCCCAGTAGAATAAGCCCAGGGTTTTTGCTTAAGTGGTAGCCATGGCCGGCCAAGCTGCTCCTTCTACTCCTCCTCATTGCCGGCATAGAACGTCTATGGTCTTTGTTGTCAATGACTAAATTCGGGTTATGTTCTCTAACCCGAGTTAATTCCGTCTGTTCAAAGATAGCAACCTAACTTAGTCTCGGTTTAGACGTTGATAACATGACACTGACAATGTAGACTGGGTTTAGGGTTTTTCAGTTGTACTTATAGTTTCCCGTTTTTCATTTTTGCAGAAGGAAGGCCAAGACTGTCATTCTGTGATTCACAATACATTGTTTGAGCTTTATCTGATGGAATTTAGTCAATGTATTGACGAAAAGGTATTATATAAAATGGTATTCATATAAGTCTACTACTTTATTTCGTTTCGGCTACCATGTGCCTTAAGATGAGTGGCTGGCTTATTTTAACAGTGGACCCAATGGATGAGCTCGTCCCCCTGCAATTTACTTCAAATCGCGGCCTCACCTACCAACCCAACCCTGGATTGCCAAATGTTATTTTTACCCTCTCTCTTTATTCGGGAGTCGTCTCTTTTTTGTGCTGTGATAATAAAGAGGCTATCATGTGTCGAGGGATTGTCGGAGCATAATGATCTCAAAATGTTTTGTAAAAATGGTAGATTTGCTTGGTTACTAAAAATGTGGGGTGGAAACCCTACCAGTTGGGGGGATTTAAAATTTGGGACCTAAATTGGTCTAAAATCGTCAAAATGCAGTAACACTTGCTGTATTCTAATAGACTGTTGTAACGAAACTAAAATGTGCTCAACAAGTCGGTTTTAGCACCAAAGCTTTTAGACAAAAAAGTTCCGGCAAAGCCGGAGAAGTTTTGAAAATTTTTACCGGAAATCCTTTAACTTTGGCTTTTTCTGGACACCTCAAGGTGATTGGGGAAAGTCTAAAAAGCGGGGATGAGTGGGTAGGAGGAGGCAAAGAAAGAGCAAAGAACAAAGCGACTTCCCGGTGTTACATACTTTTGCTGTCAACGAACCGATCGTGTTAGTTTCGTTAGAAATTGCTCAGTGCTTTGAAGCCCTGGCAAAGTTAATTTTCTGCTGACACTTAGCAATCTATGCTGCTCGATTGTATTTTTACAGTTCTTTTAATTTTTAGGCCAGGATAGAATTGGAAAGAAAGATTATGCAACATTTGCAAAATCCTCAAGTAGGAATTGTTGTCTTCGTAGTAATTTAAGTTAACTTCAACTTCTGTTATAACCATCGGCGCCTAACTTAAGGTTAATTTGTTTCTTTGAGTATTGCCACTTGAAAGTGATTGTGTTTATTTTTAAGTTTCTAGCTGTTTTCTGTGCAAACTTTGTTTTATACCTAACCCAGATTAGCACTGCAGCCTCCTATCTCCAGTGATTAAGACCGGCCGGCTACTTACCCCTGCCGGAAATATATTTTTAAGGTGGTGATTCGTTTTGGGATACTATTGCTAGCGCACGGCTCAAATCAGGTTCAAATTTGATGAAACTTTGATCACCATGTATCCAGGTTTTTTGCGTCCAGATGTGCGTCTAGACCATACCTGAACGGGAAGTTAAATTTCACTGACCCTTGTGAAAGCAAATTTGGGTACCCCTTGTGAGAGCGATTTTTCGTAGGGGTACTTTCGAAAGCGAGTTTTAAGCGATTTTTGCGATTTTTTAGCAAAAACACTTTTTTCGGACGTTTTTTCTCATTCTCATTTAACAGTCCAGGCAGGATCAAGATTATTAATAAAGTAAAACACCGAAATTAACAAATTTGTAACTGTGTCACGAGGCCTTGAGGTCCTTCGAAAGTTCTGTTAGTGGAAGCGTGGAAATCTGGTCCGTGTAGGCCTTATGACGGTTAGGTTTGTGGATCTTTGCTCGTCTTAGGCATCAGTGAACACTAGGCTTTTACTATGAAGCAGAGGCAGGTTATAACAAAGACAAGTTCAGAGTTCACTTCATGGGTACAGACAAAGGCAAGGCAACGAGCAACCAGGTATGCAGCACAAAGCCCACCAGCCAACAAAGACTCAAAACATTGACTTTTATACTTCATTTGGCTCCGCCTCTCACATGCTACAGTATCTCTCCTTTCTAATTACTTCTTGTCAAAAAGTCGATGGCACTTTCCATCAGAAAGCATAAAAACTTAAGGGGGGGTCACTTTTTTGCCAATTTTTTGACCATCTCCGATTTTGCTCATTTTCACATATTTCGTAGTCTCCACGGGTCCGCGAAACAAGACAAGAGCGTTTTGCGAAATATTGCTTCTATCGTTCTGTACAGGCCCTCAAACGTGACCTCGACATGTGTTAAATATAGGAAAATGAAAAAGTTAGGTTAAAAAGTTTGTGGCAAAAAAATTTTTCGCTGTATAAGAGTTAGAACTCTGAAACCTTTTCAGAACCATTAAGGACATATTGTAGAGTGCAGCTATCTCCTCTGAATCGATTCTGTTCAGTATTAGATTTTTGGCGAATTATTAAAGTCAGAATTTTGGAAAATTGGCGATTTTTGAACCATGAAAAACAGGACCTACGGTACTCTTTTGCTTGTCCTGAACGATTGGCAAAAGCTACAGGAACGGCCAATAGATAGCTGCACTCTACGCATAAAACCACGTCTTATGAAAGTACTCGCATGTTTCTATCATCTACAGTAAGCTCAAAAAACTTGCCACAAAAACAGCTAATTTTGCTAAAAATGGCCATTTTTCATAATGTTCACATTCTTTTGATAATTTCTCACTCATTATGTGGTAAAAATCACCAAACTTGGCAGATTAATTAATATGTCTATGTCTGTCACATAATGTAGCCAACAACAATTCGTCAATATTGAACATGCTGCTGTGGCGGCACCTTTGATCTTTATAGGTGAAAAATGTCAATTTTAAAATTTTTCCAAATATAGACAAAATGGGTATCAATCGATAGCTAATGGAACGAGGAGCAACTTTTCTCATACAACCATGGGTCTAAAATGTTGACTGTGCAAGATAAAACGAGTCAAAGTTATACTGGGCAGTCCTGCAAGGTTAGGTCAGTGCAGCACTCAAGCATGCATTATGAACGCCTGGATAGCTGGCCTTGAGCCACGTCTGCACTTAAATATTACCTTAGTAAAGGCTTTAATTTGGTGTATCGGTTCACCTTGTTTTCGGTCGCGTTTGGTCTCCACCTGACCTTGCAGGGCTCATCACCGGAATTTTCAAGTTTTCCGGCTTTGAACCTGAATAACTCTGTCACAGTTTGGTTTCGAACGCTAATATTCTAAGTTATTTTTGAGAACATATGGGGGCATATTATGTGTGAAAATTAGCGAAATCCGTGACTATCGATTTTTGACCAAAGTGACCCCCCCCTTAAGCGGTCTCTTTCAACTCTTTCGCTGACGAAGCTTTGACTCATAACTTTCAGGCTTGTTTCGTAATACTGCAGGAAACATAAAAACTCGGAAAATTGGAACAAAGTATCCATCAACTGTCACGATTACAATTCAATTCCAAGAACTAGCAAAGTCACGACGCTTACGAAAATTCACTAACCAATAACAAAACATCAGCATATCCCGTGCTTTTACGTAAGATACTCCTACCTTCAGCCTGCCTTCGAAAGCTACCATATAAACCTTTGAAAGAGAAAGAAAGCAAAGTCTTACTATTGCAAGGTTGGACTTAGAATAATTCGAACGTAAGGTTTTAGGTACGTATGCTTTTAGATAGGGTTTAATTAATCTAGTAATTTGAATAATTTTGATACGTAGTAATTAATTTCCATTACTAAACATGAATTTATTTAGCTATGCGTTTACCTATGAATCTTACACCTGTGACAACTGTAAATTTTTGGTTCTTCTAAAAGCGTTTTTCGCAAAAAATACACAAATGGCGATTTCAAATAATGCAAGACTACCATTTTTCCGAAATTTTCAAATACGTAAGGCCTGTGCACGAGCAATTCACGATGAATTTATCGTAACTAGCGTTAATAATAGTATTTACAAATGCTTCACTGTATTGCCGTGGATACACGAAGATGCCGTGGATACTATATGCACGAAGCATACACGCTTCTTTGTTTATTGATACTGGCTTATCCAAATTTCAAAAATTTACAGATGCAATTAACACAAAAATGCGTTAGCGTTAGGAGCTTTAGTTAGAATAGATGTAACAGTTTGCCAAATTAATCTTTTAAGCATTTCCACAACGGATTTAATCCGTAATTTCAAAAAATCTCCCAGACCCCCGGTGATCATTTGCAATATTGTTATCAAGAATCAGTAGTTCTCAGAGTTTTCGATGTATGTTTTAATATTTACTACCTTTCTTCTCAATGATATTCCTAAAGATTTCATAAATATTTAATACTTTAATTAGTTTAACTAACATTGAAATATCGGAATAATTGAGTGTCAATAATATCGAAAATTACTCAAGGCATTCGTTAGATGCAACAGTTGCCAAAAAATCTTTTTAAACATTTCCACTACGGATTATTTTGTAATATCAAAAAATTCTTCAACTTTTGGGGGCTCCGCTCCCCAGACCCCCCGACATGTATATAGCAAGCTTAACAAAAAAAATCACCCGAAATTTTAACAAAAAAATCACCCCACCCTGACTCACAGGAAAGTCGCAGAGACCCAAATTTTTGCATGGTGATAGAAACACATCTCGACATTACAGCCTGTGAGTTTGAGCCCCTAGGCCCTCTCCATGCGTTCAGGGCAGACCTTTAAGTGAGGGTACCCAAAAGTGACCTCAAAAACGTTCATGACCGAAGTTCGAATTTCGGCTGCTATTTACTAAGGAAAAACCCTAGGCAACCCATATTGTGCATGTGACATGTCCTGACTGTGGGCTATCGATACATATATAGAAGCTCCCAGTTGGACCTCTGTGCCGTCCTGGGGTGGGTGATTTTTTTTGTTAAAATTTTAACAAATAAAAAATCATTTTTATGTTTTGTTACTGAAGTCAGAACAACAGCTAGAGCAAAACTAACGTCAAATTTGAGCTCAGCGACCTCGAAAACCCTTATATACGTTGTTTTTGAGGTTGCCTAGCACTTCTGGTAGTCCAACTTGGTAACCAGCCGGGCCTGAACCGTCCGACCGTAAACGTGATCCCATAAGTCAATATTAGGCCATAGTTACCGAAAAACTAATGCCAGATTTGAATTCAGCGCCCTGGAAAACCCCCTAGGACATGTTTATAGCCACTTCGGACTGTCTAGTTGGTACCTGGAGGGTCCGGACGGGTCCGGCAGGGGTCACGTGACCGTGGGTCATACCCCACCAAAATATGAAGTTCTGAGCTTCTCTGCCAAAATGCCTGGAAATAGGTTATAATCACTCACAAACACGAAAAAACAACGTTTTAGCCTTTAAAACGGCAGTTTAGAGCCACCAGACTTCATACTGGACGCTGTCGGGGGCCATCAGTGACCACTAAGACTTCGGCGGGGTCAGTTGCCCTAGTTGGAGCACTAGGTTAGCGGTTTTGGGTTCTAAATACGTTATTTAGTGCGCTCTATCCAAAACTGATGAGAAAAAGTTGCTAGCTGCTCTCTGGGATCCGATCCGCCACTGATTTTTTTTGTTAACGGGTGATTTTTTTTGTTAAACCTTTAACAAAAAAATCACACATTTTCGTCTACTGCAACTTACTGGTAGGTGGTAGAGCAATGAAACTGGGGTGGTTTTAAAGCTTAGCCCAAGACCTATCCATGGGTCCTCAAAGTAATCGATTTGATTTAGTTTTGCGAAAGTTCCAGCCAAAAAACCGAATTTTGATTTTTTTTTGTTAAGCTTGCTATAGCAAGGTTCACACAAAAAAATCAAAAATAGAATTTTTGCTGACAATTTCGCAAGGTGCAAATTTCATGCCGGTAGCCCTCGTGTAAATAAAAAATTTTTGTGATTTTTTTGTGAACGATTTACAAAAAAATGTGTTATTATATAAAAAAATTTGGACCCCCAAGTTTTTTTGCACAGGCTGAACTTCGAATTTTGGTTCTCGGCCACCGGGTCCAAAGTGGCTACCCAGGCCAATGTGCTTGACCTAACAGGAAGCTAGGAATCCACTTATTTTGGGTTCTATTGCTCTAAGCACAGAACAAACAATTTGGCGAAGTAATTTCGTATCTGGAATGGTCACGTGACGGCCTAGGGTCACGTGACCTGGGTCGGAGTCACGTGATTGACCAAAAATTTTATTTAAAGGTCCTAGAAGCCTGAAAACTCGCCTATATAGGTTTTTCGGTGCGTAGAATTCAAATTTGGCATTAGTTTTTATGCCCAGCTTTTGCCCAGATAGGTGATCCTGGCCACCCCCTGGGTCCGGAGGGTCCGGGCCGGGTCCATCGGCCTTCGGTCCGTCTGCCAGAAGGGGGTTGAGGTACCTAAAGCATGCTCTAAATAGGTTTTTCGGGTGGCTGAGCTCGAATTTGGCATTCGTTTTACCCTAGCGGTTGCCCCAGACGCATTTTACAAAAAGTTGATAATGATTTTTCTTTTGTGAGCTTGTTCACAAAAAAATCACCCGCCGGTGGCGAACCCAGAGAACATGGAAGGGAATCCAATATATGGTTCGATAGCTTAGAGTTAGGACATATCACATGCGTAATATGGGGTGGCTGCGCAAAGTCCATAGTGAGTACCAACAAAAATTTCCATTTTGGTCCGGAGTTGTCCGAGGGTCCGATTTTGGGTGGGTCGACTATTTTGGGCACCGTAGTCGGAGGAGTTGTACCTCGGCAGCCAAACTTACATTTATGTTAGGGTTGGGACTTGTGGCTATTACCATGCAAAAAATTTTCCGGCTGCGGCTTGTTAGCCGTCTAGGTGGGTGATTTTTTGTGAATTTTCGGGATGATTTTTTGTGAACATTGCTATATATATATTTGACGCATCTACATGTATTCTGTAGGTAATCTTGTAATAGTGCATTCGTTAAGCAGCATCTACTTTCTAAATAGTCTAGGTTTGGCAGTGTTTATATTGCAAGTTTTGACGCTTTATATACTATGTTCAGTATAACTGTCATGACTTTATTGATCGCTTATGCTGTTATTGTTGTTGTTGTTTGCTTATCATCCGTCATGTCCTTATACGGAGTAAATTTTCTTCCTTCTTCTTCTAAATAGAGTTACACTACAGGAATTATTAAAATTTGTATAAATAAAATAATTTTTGCACTAAAGACACGCTAAAACAAGAATTCTGCCTGGACGCAAAATTTCTTAACTAGACGCAACTTAAATTTAGCGGGACGCAAAGTTAACGCATATCCGAAAACCAAAAAACCCTGCATGTATCATCATGATCATCATGTAAAATCTCTATGAAAAAATTTATAAACACTTCCTAATAATTTGCAAAAACACATGTATCTGCAGCCAACATAAAGAAAAAATTCAGAAAATATTAGAGAGGTACGTATTTATGTTTCGAGAAAAAGGCTAAAAACGAGACAGAAAAGATAAATCTATTGCATTAAGTGATGAACCAAAAATTAACATAGTTTTTGTTGATGGTTGATATTCTGTTGGGTTTTGGCAGACCTGCCGGCTTTGAAATATTTCTAGCTTTTCCATTGTTTTAGGCCAACTTTGACATGGAACATGTGGTAGTTGCCTGTCGCATGAATAAATTTTACCGCGGAATGGTATTTATTTTTGAAAAAGCTAAACAGTAAGTTGAATACTTTTACTTTGAACAGGATGTACAAATGAGAATAAAAAACTCTTAGACTAACTTCTTGATGATTACTTGTGCATTAAATATAGGTATACTCGGTTCGTTAACTTCGGATCCCTTCTAAAGTCTTAAGGACCCTACCTCTGGCATTTTTAAGGGTTTTGAAAGTGGGGGGAGCTTCGTCCCCCCTAGGGAGGGAGAAGTGGGGGGGCTTCCGAAAAGTCGGGGGGCGAGCCATAGGTAAAATATAGCGAAAAATTAGCATTTTTAAGGTAAAAACGCAAAAAATCGCTGTTTTTAAGCTTAAAATGAGCTTATAAGTCCATAAATTAGCAAAAAATTGAGAAACTTTTTGAAAATTTGAGCTCAAAAAACTAATTTTTTGACATTTTTGGGCGACCCCCAAAAAAAGTGGGTGGGGGCTTGCCGAAAAGTGGGGGGGGGCGAAAGTGTAGGGGGGGAACTGAAAAGTGGGGGCCCCCCACCCCCCCCCCCCCACTAAAAAAATGCCATTACCTCTAACTAGATGCCTTCGTTTGTGTGTCGTCTCGCTTTTCGCCTAATTAGAGTGCAAAATGCATATCATTAGTATGCATGCAAATTTTCTCCCTCTAGCACTGACCGTTAAACGTTACTTCGTGTTTAGTTATACGGGCGCCCTATTTTTCCTTCTATAAAACCTATAAAACCTACATAGGTTTTATGAGCATCTTTCACAGAATTTAGCAAAGAGCTGGCATCTATTGTGGTATCATAGCGGTCGTGGCAGCGCACCTGGTACCAGTAAAAATTGTTAAGTAAAAATCATAGGGGTCGCGGTAGCGACCCCTATAATATGAGTGAAAATGGTCGAATGACCGTGTAAAACAAGGCTGCGCAGAAGCTGCGCAGATTCCTGCGCAGATCCTGCGCAGATTATGTGCGCAAAAAATTGTACGTGTCGAGTTTAGTATGTGTGCGAAGTTTCATCCCCGTACCACTTTCCGTTAAAAAGTTGCGCCAAAAATCGCTTACGAGAGTGATGTTTTTTTTTTCCGGTTCTCCGCTTTGACGTCTGGTAAGGGGGTTTTGTAGCTTTAATAACAACAGATAGAAAAATTTTTGCCTATGAAAACCATATATATTCTTGGAGTACGCAACAAAAATAAGCCGATAGGCTAGTTTTTATGCCTCCCAGAGCCGGAAAAAATTTTTGGCAGGGGGCCAAAATCGGCCAAAACGCTAAAATGGCCAAAAAGTATGCTTCAAAGGCGCCGTAATAAGTCAGACTGGGCTATATATGGGGCAATACTGCCTATATGGCTGAATAGGACACATATCAGGGTCGTTCAATTGCTATATGATTTTCCGGCCCTGAGCGTAATTTTTGGGTACTGGCCTGCCAAAGTTGGTGAATTTTGGGTCCAACTTTGAACTTGGTTTTTTCGCTTATTTTGCGACCTGGCAGCCTCAAGTCTTGCATACAAAGGTTTTTGCGGACGGAGAATCGATTCCCGCTATCAATTTTGCTGCCCGACTGACCCAAGTTGCTGGGCTGGTTCCACTTTGCCGTCTGGAGGGTCATGTCGGCAACCGCTACCTGGAGGCCCATACTAGGCTCTACCTGGCCTCTCAAAACTTTCTCTATAGGGGTTTTCTGGTGCGCCCAGCTCATTTCCGGTGTCTGTTTTGCTGTACAACGCACCCATTGTGCTGGGCTGGCTCCACTTGACCTTCTGAGGGGTCAGGTCGGTAAGGGGTCAGGTGGTCCAAAATGAAATTTTTCAAAAGTGGTCAAATTTGGTACCAAATGAAAGCCCTAAGTGAGGTGAGCAACTTTTGTCATAGAACTGCATGCTCAAAGTGGCTATAGAGTGCTGTGGTGGGGTGGGGACTTAGGCGATTTTCGGTCAAAAATGAAATTTTTCAAAAGTGGTCAAATTTGGTACCAAATGAAAGCCCTAAGTGAGCTGAGCAACTTTTGTCATAGAATTGCATGCTCAAAGTGGCTATAGAGTGCTGTGGTGGGGTGGGGTGGGGACTTAGGCGATTTTCGGTCAAAAATGAAATTTTTTAAAAGTGGTCAAATTTGGTACCAAATGAAAGCCCTAAGTGAGCTGAGCAACTTTTGTCATAGAATTGCATGCTCGAAATGGCTGTAGCGTGCTGTGGTGGGGTGGGGTGGGGACTTAGGCGATTTTCGGTCAAATATGAAATTTTCCAAAAGTGGTCAAAATAGAATCTGCTTGCGCATGGTGTTCGGAACTATATTATGTTGGTTCTTTTTTTGCGCATACATATGTAAAAGAATGGAAAACAAGAACCAAAAATGCTCCTTCGTCGCATGTAAAATACATATGAGTACGCTCAGGCAGGTTGTACAAACACGGAAACTAGCCTGTAAAATGCATATGAGTGGCGTTGAGGTTGTAAATTAAGGAAAACAAGTTGCAACGGCTTAACATATGAGCCTGTCCTACAACGAGGCTCATATTGGCGTCACAGTGCAGCCATCTTAAAGGTCATCAGGTCATTTTATTAAAGAAAAAACGAATGAATAGACATAACATGTTAACATTGTGGCTTGAAAGAAATGGACAGAACGAAGTGAACTGCGACACCTCAAGTTTAACTGTACATGCAAGCTGATGTTTCCCTAAACACCGTGGCACCTACTATTTCCGGAAGCACTATAGTACACCTACTGTATTCTCGGAACACTATGACACACTACTCTCACATACGTAATGCTTTCCCCACATGGCTCTGAGTCAGAGCGCAGAGTGGCATGCCGTATAATGCGTATGCACAGTGTCTCAGCGACAAGGTGTGTGAAGGACAATTTTGTAATGAAAAGCTTTACGTGCTATTTATATGAAGGTCAAATTTCGACAAATTATAATTATGACATACGCCAATATGAGCCTCGTTGTAGGACAGGCTCATATGTTAAGCCGTTGCAACTTGTTTTCCTTAATTTACAACCTCAACGCCACTCATATGCATTTTACAGGCTAGTTTCCGTGTTTGTACAACCTGCCTGAGCGTACTCATATGTATTTTACATGCGACGAAGGAGCATTTTTGGTTCTTGTATTAAGATTTTTGTAAGCCAGATACGGTTTGGGGTCGAAAAATAGCCATTTTTGAAGAAATCAGTTTCTTCAAAATGGCTGCCAAGTGCTAGTGTTTACTTATTTGTGCTTAGTCGGTACTGCATCCAATTGCTTATTTTACCAATGTCTGTTAGGTGGAGTGAAAAATCATTTTGGCAAAACAGCTATTATTTTGTTGTGAGCATCATGTTCTGAACATCAATTTCTTAAAAACTACGCCGGCTGATTTGAGAGTGGGAGAATTTGGCAGAATGCCAGAATGAAACTTCGCTTTTGTGCGAAGGGTCATTTTTCTTGGTTTGGAGGCAATTCTATATTAGGAGTGCATAATTGCATTATATAAGAAGATGAGTAAGCCATTATAGGATTTCTCTTCATTGTAATGCGTAAAGGGCTCCGACCAGAAGACTCGAATGTTCCTCGTTTAGCGGGGAGGCGTCAACGCCAGATTGCAGAAACTCCATCCCTAGTTGTAGTTCAGTTTTATTTCCAAAAACTTGGGGTCGCTATAAGAGGTCGTGGGCGTATCCAGGAGAGGGGTTTTGTGAGTTGAATCCCCCTCCCTTTGAACTGACTAAAGAGCAAATTAACCAAAAGATTCTCATTTTTTAATACTTCAAACCCCAGAAAATACACTAAACCTTCGCTTTTTCAAAACCTTGGCCCCATTTTGGGGAGGGGGGTGCCGCCAACAGACATGCAGAGTCCGGCATTCTTGGGCTGTTTGAACGACCCCCCCCAAACGGCGACCCCCTCAAATGGGGACCACTAGTTGGCGACCTCCCCCAAACTGGGATGGGATGTGTTTGTCGACTGCCCCCGCACGGGTGTACCGTTACGCGTAATCCAAAGAGAAGAATCCCTTTAGTGGCTTCCTCTTCTTAAATAATTTAAATGTTGTACCCACACAGTATCCTCAACCGTGTTGATTAATTTCGGAAATCGAAAGGTGATCACTGACAGTAATGATATATTCAAATGATATAACTTTGGAAAGGTAGGAAGGGTTTATTTTGTTTCCAGGTATGACGACATTTTGCTTCATTATATGGATATTGATGACTACAAGGCCATTATTGAAACATGCTGCAAATATGGGTTTGTAATCGTAAAACATATACATTAATATGGGGTCGCGAGCTGTGGGGGGGGCTTGTCCCAAAAAATGTTTCGGGGGCTTGCACCTTGAACTGAAGTGTTCGAGGGGGCTTGCACTGAAAAATAAATTAACGAAATTTTTAAAAAATTAACGCTAAATTTATTATAAATTTGCTGTAAAATCTTCAATGTTCTAAAAATTTCAAAATGTTGATTGATTTTCATGAGAAATTGCAAAATTTAGCAAAGCATTCCGGCTCGCCGGAATTTTTAAAATTTAAGTGTAAAATCTAGTTTTTTCTGGCTATTTTCGGTTACCCCATAGGGTTTGTATATACCTTGTCCGGGCATGGGGGCTTAGACTCCCAGACTCCCTCCGCGTTAACCTATGTTTGTAATTATACAGCCTTTTTAGGGGATATATCGGAAACTCCCAGTACGTATGAGCCAAAACGGTCAAGTGCACCTGTGCACTGACAGATTAAGGCAGATTAATTACCATTTTTCTGTTTTTCTCCGATGTCGCTGGTTCTTACTAACAGACTACAGTGTTGCTGACTGCTCAGTAAAGATATAACTCACACCAAGAGTACATAATACATATTTACCAAGAGTACATAATATATAAGAGTGTGACAGCAGGCAAGCTCTCTGTTATCAGCTGAAAGTACATGCTCTGTTCGCTAACAGCTGACCCTCCACAAATGTGTATGCTCACTTCAAACAAGTTTGCCCGCTATCTTTGCGTATAAAGCTCGCAACAGACGCACATTGAACCAACTGAGTAATTGTGTTTTCGAGCTTTAACAGATAGCGTGCAAATGTCTTTGAAGTGAGCATACACATTTGTGGGGGGAGGGTCAGCGAACAGAGCATGTACCGTGAGCTGATAACAGAGAGCTTGCCTGCTGTCACAATCTTATATATTGAGTACTCTTGATAACATAAGAGTATGACAAGCTATGTATTATCAGCTCGCTACAACCAATGCGCATTATCGGCTGCCCTCCCCGTATAAATTGACAAAGAAATTCGCCCGCCATACTTGCACGCAACAGACGCACTTTGAACCAACTGACTAAAGTCTGACCAAAAAATGTAGGGAGGGAAATAGTTTTGTTTATAGTGAATTAGCGTTATATTTTTGTTGCAGCAATGTATATAATATTTTCTGAACCGTCATGGCATGAACTTTGAAAGAAAGAAGAAATTTGAAAAAATTAAATTTCATCAAAAGAAGCTGTTTTTTAGGTTTTGAAAGATCAGTAGGTGCCAGGAACTAGCCGTTCGGAGGAAATTTAGTATATGTCCCCAACATATTGTATCCCAAATATCAACTAATTTCGTCAGGAAGTGCTTTAGTTATTCAAGTTTTTCCATTTTCAAAATCCTTTGATCTTTGCCGCTTTTTCAACTTTGACTGGCTGGCTATTACTCGCGACTCTCTCTGAATGGAAAAATTTCGCAACTGGATTTTCAGGACCGCTTATGTGTCGGTTTTCATATGATCAATGCGATTTTTGAAAATTTGATTTTTTTCGAAAATACCACTTTTCGACCCAAGATCTCGGCAGTGCGAATCTAGCAAAAGTGACTAAAAATAGCATAAAGTACAGCATAAATAGCATAATCATAAAGTTTAATCTAGTTGAATCCAACGATATGAAGATTTTGTGGCTACGACTTATATTGCCTCCGTAACTAATTTTAAACAACTTCCTTGTTTCAGCTGATTTTTGACAAGTTGTGCTATGTCGCATTGATTTGCCGCAACCAGGGCACACTAGCCAAAAATCAATTGAAATAGGGAAATTATTTCAAAATTCGTTGCGGTGACAGTATAAGTCGTAGCCACGAAAACTTGATGTCGTTGGATTCAGCTCAGATTAATGCTGCTTTTACTCACTTTTGCTAGATTCGCATTGCCGAAACTTTGGGTCAAAAAGTGGTACCTATTTTTCGAAATAATCGATTTTTAAATTTTGAAAAATCACATAGATCACATGAAAGCTGACACATAAGCGGCCCTAAAGATCCAATTGCAAAATTTCTCCATTGGGAGAATCTAGTCAAAATTGGAAAAGTGGCAAAGATCAAAGGATTTTTGAAAATCGAAAAACTTGAATAACTATCGCACTTCTTGACAAAATTAGCTCATATTTGAGATACAGTATGTTTGGGATGTGCTGATTTTCCACCAAACGGCTAGTTCTTGGCACCTACTGATCTTTCAAAACCTAAAAATAGCTTCTTTTGATGAGTTTTATTTTTCAATTTCTTTTTCAACCAAAAGAAAGTTCATGCCATGTCGGTTCCGAAAATATTATATACATTGCTGCAGCAAAAATGTAACGCAAATTCACTACAAACAAACAATTTCGCTTCCTGCATTTTTTGGCCAGACTTTAGTTGTATTTTCGAGCTTTAGCGTGTAAGCATAGCGTTCGAATTTGCATTGATAAGGGGAGGTCTGATTTATGGGAGGAGTCAGCCGATAGCGTTCAGAGGATGTAGCGAGCTGATAATACATAGCTTGTGACGCTTGTCATACTCTTATGTATTATGTACTCTTTCTCACACTAACTTGCGCAGACAGCGTTTTAGATGCGTAGATCTACTAGAAATGTTGTGTCTCGGTCCTATTGCTGTCGATTAATACCCAATTTGACTATATTTCGAAAAATACAAAACTGAGTTTTTCATATGTAGAAGATCAAAAGCATCGACGACTTATCACATTTCTAACAAGCTTATTAGCAGATTTTAGGCAATCACTGAACCAAACTTGGCAACTTTCGGCTTAATAGTTAGTGAACACTGTTAAGGTGTAGAATTGGAGAAATTGCGTTTTTGCGTCCACTGTTTTGAATTCATTATAAGGAGTCTGGAGACGAGAGTGGTTCCAAAATGAAGTATATTCAGAGTACAGTATCTATGCGCCGTTTCTGTATCTTGTCAGTCGTTCAAAACAAAAAAAGAATGAAGAAAATAAGACGTAGGACCAGTTTTTTGTAGTCAAAACGGTCGATTTTTCAAAATTTTGCCCTTAAAAATTCTTCAAATATGCGTCTCTTCTTCTTCTTCATCTTCCTGGACCGTTGTGAGCAGGCTCAATGCGGTTGGACCAACTAGAGTCGGCCCACATCCCGGAGATAGGCAAGGACCCTGGGGGGACCCCTCGAAAGGATGTCAAGCCTGGGCCGGGACCCGAAGTGCAGTCGTCTAGCGGCCCTGTGAGCGGGGCAGTGGAGTAATAGGTGAGGTAGGTCTTCTTCCGGAGCTGAGCAGTCAGGGCAGGCGGGGGACGGAGAGATACCCATCCTGTACCTCTGCTTGGCCAGCAGGAGGGAGTGACCGTTACATCTCAGCTGTGAGAGAGTCTCCCGCTCCTTCCTGCTGAGACCTTGCTCCAGTTCCAGCGAAACAGGTTTATTCCCGTCGAATGTTCCATTTGTATCATCGGTTTTCCAAAGCCGCATGCATTCTTCACGGATATATCTTTTAACGGCGGCTTTGGCGGTGGTGTAGTCCAACTCCACGTTTTCCTGCTCCATTTCAGTTCCTAATTTAGCAGCAGTGTCAGCTGCTTCGTTGCCAGCAACATCGATGTGACTGGGAGTCCACTGAACCGTGACATGGACCCCGATTTTCTCCAAGCCTGCCAGTAGCTTCCATATACTGATGGCCGTCGGGGTACTCGCGGATTGGCAGCCAGCTTTGAGATTACCGGCGACTGTGTTTTTTTTGCGAAAAAAACTGCGAAATTCCGCACTTTTTTTGAAAATTCCGCAACTTTTTTCAGAGCTCTGCGTAAAGTTCCGCAAAAATTTTTCGATAGGCAGAGAAAGAAAACTTTAAATTATGCAATGCAGAGAATGGCAGCAACGTCAAAATTAAAATGTTTTAAAATGTCTATTATTATTATTAAATATTATTACTATAATTATGTCATCTGATAACTCTAATTTGTAAATATATGTATATATATGTATATATATATATATATATATATATATATATATATATATATATGCTAGCTACTATTCCGATTCTATTCATATGCCTGCATAACGTAACTTAAGTAACGTTACTTAACGTATATATATACGTAACTATGCAACTCTGTACTTCCTTTACTTTGTATTGACAATTACGCACAACAGTTAACATAGCGCAATTGCAATAGGCAGTATGTATGTAAAATTTAGTCCATGGCTTTTAGTATTCTTAAAGTTTCCTGAATATCTTCTTCCTCAAATCCCCACATTTCAGCTTCCGTGTAATCGGGATCGGGTACGTCAATCACACCAGACTCTGCTTCATTTGCTGCAGCGGCTGCAGCAGCAGACGTGCTCGTGGCCTGGAACGAACCAAAATATGAGTACGTACGAACTTACTGTACACGACAACTAAAGTCAACTGGAAATACAGATTCAGGCTAATGTCAAATAGGCATGTACATAATCTACGTACGTATAATAATACTGTTTTTGTGGTGTACGGTCGTATATGCAATTTAAGCCAATTCCAGTATACATACGGATATAATACACATTAGTTTGTCTAAGCATGTCTAACCGGTTTATTGCGGCGCTGGGGATTTACGTTTTGACCACAGCCGTATCTTCCACGAAGCTCGGCTTTTCGTAACCAGGTACGAAATGCCTTGGGATAGTCGAACTTGTCATAGGGAAGAGCATTGTTGCAAAGACGCATACTAGTATCCACAGTTTTCACATCAAGGCGGTTTCGAATATCAGTGGCAAGGCGGCCAACTTGACTGAAACCCCGTTCCACTTCGGCATTCTGTGCATTGAAGCACATGCAGATAACGCCCAATTTTGCGAGATTGGGAAATTGGTCCGATGACATAATCAGCTCCTGAGGAAGCGTGCGCCACGAACGATCCTTCCTTACTGCAGCGGCTGTCGCATCCAAATGAAGGTACTGAAACCAAGTGTAACTATCTTAAGTACGTAAGTAGATTATGCATTTGCAAATTTTAGACATAACTATAGAATATATAAGCACACGCACATCGCCACTACACCCCTAAATATAATAATCTAGCTTCAAATTCCAGTGAGGCTCAACGATCCCCTCCTCACCCTCACATCTGGGACCTTTCCCTCACTCCCACATCTTATCTAATGTATACGTATATATATATATACTAGGTAGGTGATGACGTATGTACCTTGAACTGACGCCACTCTTCAACAATTAAGGAGGCGTCAATATGCAAGGCGTGAAAGTGCTCAGCGGCTTTTTTGACATCCGCGTTGCCGTAATTAACAAAATCATCCTGACTGACTTTGGCAGGGTCAAACACGCACATGGCTTGCAGTATATCATTGTTATCGGCAAAGCGATGACGAAGATGGTAAACAACTGATGTTGCAAGTCCTAGAAACAACTTGCGTCTTAATTCAAGCAGATTTAGAACGAATATCTTGTATTATCTTAACAATTCTGTGAATCAAATTCAATATCAATAAACAAAATTTCAAATTCATAAAACTTTTCTTGACAGGATTCACAAATTTTTGAACGTATATTACTTTTAATTGCTGTTTCAGGAGCTGCAGGATTTCGCAGACCACTCTGGCTTCGTAGTCGCTGAGGAGGATCAGTCAAAGTTATTTTCCCCTCCTGCTTAAGCTTCAAGTATTTGGCAAAAGAGCTGTCCTCATGATACACAATTTGGTCACCGCAAAACGAATCTTCAATTAGTTGGGCAGTTTGGTACGCTTGCACCTGAAAATATAATTTCTGTAATTGGAATCATGACTAATGTTAATACATTTCAGTTCGTCTTTAGTTTGAAGTCAATTTTCAAAGAATCAGAAATTTTCGCAAAATACTCTATGGACCTCAAATTTAATTAAAATAAGTTTAAGCAGGAGGGGTAATCACCTTTACGTCGAAAGGGTGGAGATCCCGTTTTTGAAATCTCGCATTTAGTGAAGCAAGCGGATTCAGTAAATCGTTGAGGTGGTAAAGAATGATCAAAAAGCTCTCTTGTGTGATCAATGAGTAGAAATTCGTAGAATCATTGTCTTCGTTGGATCTGTGAGCCAAGTAAGCCTGTAGTACTGGGATATCTCGACAGATCATGGCAACAACTCTGCTCCTACTTAGCCATCTAAACCGAAACATATATATCCTTTCGTTAATTAGATACGTACATCCTATTTCATCTAATAAACAGGGTTAAGTATAAGAAACTGTTTGGACATATGTACTTCTGGTCGTTCACATGTTAGATAGGCTGAAAGACAGATAAGATTAAAAGACAGACAGACGGACAGATTAGAAAGATAGATAGATAGATAGATAGATAGATAGATAGATAGATAGATAGATACCGTATGTCTCGAATTCTTTCTGGTCGTACAAAGTCGGCCTCAAGGGCTTCTGCCAACTCCTTTATTTCCTTAACCCGTTTACTCGTGGAAATATGAGCTATTAGTCTTGCCAAACTGTCCTCGAAGTCCTGGCAAGTTGGATTGTCCTAAAAACTATGTGCACTAAATATGTTTATATATTATATGTCGTGGTCTTTCGCGAAAGGACCAACAATTTATAAAATTCTACTTGAATGCTAGGGCGAATAATATGATACGTAAAAGTAAATGATTGAAATATCCATTTCTGCATTATATATACCATCTGAGTTAATTTGATATATACTTCATATGCATCCTTGACAGCCAAGGCTTCCTTGTGAGCTACGCAATGAAGACTGATCATATGATTATTTCCCGAATATTTTCTAATACGGGCCGCAACTCCCTTTCTTGGCCCGAGCATTACTGACGCCCCGTCCGAAGTGAACATCACAAGTTTAATTGGATCTACAGCATGCGTTTCGAAAAATTGCAAGATTTGTCGAGCAATTTGTTTTCCCTTCGTTCCGTCGGATTCCAGCAGCGTCAAGAAATGCTGCTTGGCTTCACCTGAAGCCATATCAACGGTTTGAATGTAAACCAGCAGCATCTTTCGAGAATTTAGATCGGTTGACTCGTCCACGTGAATAGAAAAACAGGCTGCTCCCTACAATATTTAGGGACAAAACTGAAGTGCGTGGAAAGGAAGGAAGAAGGAAAGAAAGAAAAGAAACTGAATCTACCACACAAAATGTTCAGCATGTTACAAACTTGAAACGCGCAGGACTATTAGCTACGACTACGTAACCCTCAACTGTTCCATAAATAACTGTCAACTCATTATGTGCAACAACACTCATCTTACTTAATTTCTGTATCATGTATACATATATATTCTACCTTTAGCATGTCTATAACATCCGTCAAAACAGTTTCATTCATTGCGTCGAGGTAAGTATATGATGAAAAATTTGATCGATGCTTTCCCGGCAGATGTGCACCGCCAGGCTTTTCGGTCTGCAACATAAAACAGTCAACACTGCCTTAGTGAAAATTTTTGGGTGGATGGGAGGGTTAAACTGCTACCGCCTCAATTTCGAATATAAAAAATATGGAAAACAAGAAATATATTAAAATAGATGTATTATTATAAGCCAGTTTTTGTCACCTCTCCTGCAAAACTGAGCAGCTGACTGTCAATCAAATCATGGAGTTTTGTAGCTTTCAAGATTGGCATCTCATTTTGAACAGTAAACAGCACATTTTTCATGAGGCGGTAGCAACCTTCGGCGCCCTTTTGAGCAGCAACCTCCATGGACTTAGGCAGCTGTTCACGCTGCTTCAGACACTTTACAGCCTGCTGATGACGTTTCATGTTTTGGTGCCGCTTAAAATACTCATTTCGCCACCCCCTACAGGCATTGGCTTTCCATGAATCCAATCTGTTACACCAATCATTTTTCCAGCTGCACTACAGGTGCTACAGGAAACCTTGTTCTCGTCGGGGCTAACGGTCAGCCAAGGATAAAGGTTTAACCATTTATCTTGGAAAGTTTGGAATGCTTTTTTCTTTTTTTGGCTGGTTGACCGGAGGCCTGTTCTGTTTCAGATTCAGAACTGACTATTTCCTGATCCTCGTCCTCAACTATATTTTCTGAAACAGCGTCAGCCATTTGTACGTCAGGGCCAGCAAAATTTGCAGCCCCTTCTTCTGCAGGTTCAGCATATGTTAGCCCTTCCTGCGAAGTTACAAAGAACGATGTAATAAAGCTCTGACCAGAAGCTCGATTAGTCATTATTTACAGACCCAATTTAACTATAACAATTAAAGCATTATTAGACATCGTATACTTATGTATTACGTACATAATATAAAAGTTTGTGACCCTTCCTCCCTCCCTGTTGAACATTTGAACTGTTTGCTAGACATAGTGTCACAGCAAATAGTTCAAAGTTAACAGCGTTAACTGTAGCTTCCCGCCCATTAAGAAGCCAAGCATTAGCTAGCTTTACACGTGGGCGGAAATTACACTGTCCATTTGTTATTCACTAATGTGGTGCTAAATTTATGAACTTGCTTGCAGCATCAGTAAATCAGGTTTTATAAATTACATACATACATACGTTGATACGTACTCGTACTATACCTATATAATATTTTCTTACGTGACAACGTTCATAATCCATCCATTCACACTATATATATATATATATATATATATATATATATACGTATCTACTTACAATTTATAATTTACGTTCATACATAATATGCTTTATCATTCGTATATATATACGCAACAATTTATTACGACATACGTATCCTTATCATGCCTTTGTGTATAAAAGTCAACAAATTAATAAATTAGTTACGTTTGAACATGACCACTATTTCTACTTTAAATGCTGCCATTCTCAGCACTGTTATGCAAGTGTTTTATTAGCATTTCGGCGGTTCCGCAATTTTTTGCGAAATTCCGCAAAAAAATTTGGAGGTCTGCGTAAAAGTTCGCAAAAATTTTTGACAAAAAAAAACACAGACCGGCGAGCAGGGGCGCACATAAGGGGGGGCGGGGGGGCCGCCCCCCCCCGAAACCAGATGTAAAGGGAAATTTTTATTGTCCCCGCGAGCGCGGACGTAAAATTTTAAAAATTTTCGCGCCTTCGGCGCGAAATTTACCTCACTTTTGCTTAATTTACCCTTATTTCAGCGTTTTAAACCTTTCAATAGCAACTTTTTAAACTTTTTCAAAAAATTTCGCGCCTTCGGCGCGAAATTTTTCCTATTTTTGCTGAATTTACGCTTATTTTTGTATTTTGAACGTTGTTGTCCAAAATTTTTCAACTCTGGGGGGCGATGCCCCCAGACCCCCCCAATTTTTCTGAGGTCCGCCCCCCCCTGAAAAAAGTTCCTATGTGCGCCACTGCCGGCGAGAGACAACGAATCAGTACATACCCTGGCCTCTCTGAAAAGGCTTCCGTCCTCGGTTGCTGCAGCAGCAGCACCAGCCACATCAGCCGCAAAATGGTCTTTCGCCCAGCTGAGAGCCTCCTTGAAAGCAATTTGTTCCGCTCTGAAGCTGGAGCACAGGGGACCAGCAGGAACAGTAATCTGGTGCATTAGCGTACCTCGACTCCCGTCATACACTACTGCACCTGAACCTCCGGCCTGATTGGCATCTTTCACAGCACCATCTGTCCAAATCAGCAGATCGGCAGGTGGAAGCTTCGCCAAGGCGGCAAGGGTGAGTTGCTTCAGCTGTTGCGGCAGTAGATCTTTCTTTCTCGAGCCGTTGAGACCAATGCCAGTATGTACTGTGACATTGCCAGGCGAGTTCCATGGTGGGATTGACGGAAGACAGAGCGGCTCTCTTCTGTGCCTGGAAAGACCAGCCGCTTCAGAGACTTGCCGACCCATAACTCTCCAGAAGTTCTGACTTGGGAGACGTTGATTGACCGACCGCAGGCACGCCTCAGATCTGGGATTGTCTGCCGGCAGTCTGATTGATTTTTCATATCCAATTCCAACCAGTTCCTTAGCTCGCAGGTGTAGAGGAATTAGATTGGCCTCCAGTCTAACGTATCCGGCAGGAGTCCCCGGAAGGCACCCAGTGATTCGTCGGGCTGCCTGGTTTTGTATAGTTTCCAGCTTCTCAGCGCTGGTCTTGGAGACTGAGGGATACCACGCAGACATAGCATATTGTATTAGGGACCTTATGTAGGAGATGAACAGAATCCTCAGATCTTCTTTTCCAGGTCCCCATTTGCGGCCAGCCAAGGCACTAAGAATGGCAAGCCTCGGTCGAGTCCTCTGCTTCAGTTTCAGGCGGTGAGGAGCGAAACAGAGCTTCCAGTCGAAGGTGACTCCCAAGAAAGATGGATTTGGATCATAGGGTATGGGCCTGCCAAAGAGCAGCAGCGTCGGTCGATAGCTGGATTGTTTATTGTGTGTGGTGAAGATACAGGCTTGGCACTTTTCCACGTTGATTTCTAGGCCCCATTTCGTTGACCAGTCAGCAATCTGATTAAGTGCAAGTTGTAGCTTCTCTTCCGCTTTCTGGATGTCGGAGTCAGAGGACCAGATGGCGAGATCATCTGCATAGATGCTTCCTTCAACACCATCCGGTAGGCCCTCCAATATATCGTTTATGAAGACAATGAAGAGAAGAGGAGCAAGCACTGATCCTTGTGGGACGCCCTGATGGATTATTTTCCACTTGCTGAATCTTCCTCCCAGTTTGACCCGGGCCTTTCGGTCCGAGAGGAAAGCCTTGATCCAACGAATACAGCAGTTAGGGACATTTAGTTCCAGCAATTTCTGATAGAGGCCGTCTCGAGATATGGTGTCAAAGGCTTTAGAGAAATCGATCAGGGCCATAGCTGTCCGCTTGGCCGGAGGTTTCTGCTGAAAGCCATCCGCTACTGACTGAATTATCCTGGCTACCTGATCTTCGGTTCCACGGAGTTGACGGTATCCGGCCTGCAACGGTGACAGTCGTCCTTCTGATTCAAGCACATACTGTAGTCGGGCCTTGATTACAGATTCCAGCAGTTTAGCCATGCAACTGGTGAGCATAACCGGTCTGTAGGATGCCAGTTGATGCGCTGGTTTTCCCTTCTTCAGGATTGGAACAATGTTTGCCCTTCTCCAGCTGGTCGGTACTTCGCCGGAGATCCAAGAGATGTTGATGATTTTCAGAAGGTACTGTTTGCCCGCTGCTGGTAGTTGCTGGAGTAATTCGTTGCTGATATCGTCTGGTCCAATTCCTTTCCCCTTTTTCAGCTTCCGCAAGGCCAGATCCAGCTCCGTTTCTGTGAAGCGTTGGCATAGCAGAGAGGACTGATCTTGGCATTGGCAGTTCCTCTCTCTCTCTCTATTCAGGAGTCATCGCTAGGGCCACCGGGCTGTGTTTTTTTTGCGAAAAAAACTGCGAAATTCCGCACTTTTTTTGAAAATTCCGCAACTTTTTTCAGAGCTCTGCGTAAAGTTCCGCAAAAATTTTTCGATAGGCAGAGAAAGAAAACTTTAAATTATGCAATGCAGAGAATGGCAGCAACGTCAAAATTAAAATGTTTTAAAATGTCTATTATTATTATTAAATATTATTACTATAATTATGTCATCTGATAACTCTAATTTGTAAATATATGTATATATATATATGTATATATATATATATATATATATATATATATATGTATATATATATTTATATATATATATATATATATATATATATATATATATGCTAGCTACTATTCCGATTCTATTCATATGCCTGCATAACGTAACTTAAGTAACGTTACTTAACGTATATATATACGTAACTATGCAACTCTGTACTTCCTTTACTTTGTATTGACAATTACGCACAACAGTTAACATAGCGCAATTGCAATAGGCAGTATGTATGTAAAATTTAGTCCATGGCTTTTAGTATTCTTAAAGTTTCCTGAATATCTTCTTCCTCAAATCCCCACATTTCAGCTTCCGTGTAATCGGGATCGGGTACGTCAATCACACCAGACTCTGCTTCATTTGCTGCAGCGGCTGCAGCAGCAGACGTGCTCGTGGCCTGGAACGAACCAAAATATGAGTACGTACGAACTTACTGTACACGACAACTAAAGTCAACTGGAAATACAGATTCAGGCTAATGTCAAATAGGCATGTACATAATCTACGTACGTATAATAATACTGTTTTTGTGGTGTACGGTCGTATATGCAATTTAAGCCAATTCCAGTATACATACGGATATAATACACATTAGTTTGTCTAAGCATGTCTAACCGGTTTATTGCGGCGCTGGGGATTTACGTTTTGACCACAGCCGTATCTTCCACGAAGCTCGGCTTTTCGTAACCAGGTACGAAATGCCTTGGGATAGTCGAACTTGTCATAGGGAAGAGCATTGTTGCAAAGACGCATACTAGTATCCACAGTTTTCACATCAAGGCGGTTTCGAATATCAGTGGCAAGGCGGCCAACTTGACTGAAACCCCGTTCCACTTCGGCATTCTGTGCATTGAAGCACATGCAGATAACGCCCAATTTTGCGAGATTGGGAAATTGGTCCGATGACATAATCAGCTCCTGAAGAAGCGTGCGCCACGAACGATCCTTCCTTACTGCAGCGGCTGTCGCATCCAAATGAAGGTACTGAAACCAAGTGTAACTATCTTAAGTACGTAAGTAGATTATGCATTTGCAAATTTTAGACATAACTATAGAATATATAAGCACACGCACATCGCCACTACACCGCTAAATATAATAATCTAGCTTCAAATTCTAGTGAGGCTCAACGATCCCCTCCTCACCCTCACATCTGGGACCTTTCCCTCACTCCCACATCTTATCTAATGTATACGTATATATATACTAGGTAGGTGATGACGTATGTACCTTGAACTGACGCCACTCTTCAACAATTAAGGAGGCGTCAATATGCAAGGCGTGAAAGTGCTCAGCGGCTTTTTTGACATCCGCGTTGCCGTAATTAACAAAATCATCCTGACTGACTTTGGCAGGGTCAAACACGCACATGGCTTGCAGTATATCATTGTTATCGGCAAAGCGATGACGAAGATGGTAAACAACTGATGTTGCAAGTCCTAGAAACAACTTTCGTCTTAATTTAAGCAGATTTAGAACGAATATCTTGTATTATCTTAACAATTCTGTGAATCAAATTCAATATCAATAAACAAAATTTCAAATTCATAAAACTTTTCTTGACAGGATTCACAAATTTTTGAACGTATATTACTTTTAATTGCTGTTTCAGGAGCTGCAGGATTTCGCAGACCACTCTGGCTTCGTAGTCGCTGAGGAGGATCAGTCAAAGTTATTTTCCCCTCCTGCTTAAGCTTCAAGTATTTGGCAAAAGAGCTGTCCTCATGATACACAATTTGGTCACCGCAAAACGAATCTTCAATTAGTTGGGCAGTTTGGTACGCTTGCACCTGAAAATATAATTTCTGTAATTGGAATCATGACTAATGTTAATACATTTCAGTTCGTCTTTAGTTTGAAGTCAATTTTCAAAGAATCAGAAATTTTCGCAAAATACTCTATGGACCTCAAATTTAATTAAAATAAGTTTAAGCAGGAGGGGTAATCACCTTTACGTCGAAAGGGTGGAGATCCCGTTTTTGAAATCTCGCATTTAGTGAAGCAAGCGGATTCAGTAAATCGTTGAGGTGGTAAAGAATGATCAAAAAGCTCTCTTGTGTGATCAATGAGTAGAAATTCGTAGAATCATTGTCTTCGTTGGATCTGTGAGCCAAGTAAGCCTGTAGTACTGGGATATCTCGACAGATCATGGCAACAACTCTGCTCCTACTTAGCCATCTAAACCGAAACATATATATCCTTTCGTTAATTAGATACATACATCCTATTTCATCTAATAAACAGGGTTAAGTATAAGAAACTGTTTGGACATATGTACTTCTGGTCGTTCACATGTTAGATAGGCTGAAAGACAGATAAGATTAAAAGACAGACAGACGGACAGATTAGAAAGATAGATAGATAGATAGATAGATAGATAGATAGATACCGTATGTCTCGAATTCTTTCTGGTCGTACAAAGTCGGCCTCAAGGGCTTCTGCCAACTCCTTTATTTCCTTAACCCGTTTACTCGTGGAAATAAGAGCTATTAGTCTTGCCAAACTGTCCTCGAAGTCCTGGCAAGTTGGATTGTCCTAAAAACTATGTGCACTAAATATGTTTATATATTATATGTCGTGGTCTTTCGCGAAAGGACCAACAATTTATAAAATTCTACTTGAATGCTAGGGCGAATAATATGATACGTAAAAGTAAATGATTGAAATATCCATTTCTGCATTATATATACCATCTGAGTTAATTTGATATATACTTTATATGCATCCTTGACAGCCAAGGCTTCCTTGTGAGCTACGCAATGAAGACTGATCATATGATTATTTCCCGAATATTTTCTAATACGGGCCGCAACTCCCTTTCTTGGCCCGAGCATTACTGACGCCCCGTCCGAAGTGAACATCACAAGTTTAATTGGATCTACAGCATGCGTTTCGAAAAATTGCAAGATTTGTCGAGCAATTTGTTTTCCCTTCGTTCCGTCGGATTCCAGCAGCGTCAAGAAATGCTGCTTGGCTTCACCTGAAGCCATATCAACGGTTTGAATGTAAACCAGCAGCATCTTTCGAGAATTTAGATCGGTTGACTCGTCCACGTGAATAGAAAAACAGGCTGCTCCCTACAATATTTAGGGACAAAACTGAAGTGCGTGGAAAGGAAGGAAGAAGGAAAGAAAGAAAAGAAACTGAATCTACCACACAAAATGTTCAGCATGTTACAAACTTGAAACGCGCAGGACTATTAGCTACGACTACGTAACCCTCAACTGTTCCATAAATAACTGTCAACTCATTATGTGCAACAACACTCATCTTACTTAATTTCTGTATCATGTATACATATATATTCTACCTTTAGCATGTCTATAACATCCGTCAAAACAGTTTCATTCATTGCGTCGAGGTAAGTATATGATGAAAAATTTGATCGATGCTTTCCCGGCAGATGTGCACCGCCAGGCTTTTCGGTCTGCAACATAAAACAGTCAACACTGCCTTAGTGAAAATTTTTGGGTGGATGGGAGGGTTAAACTGCTACCGCCTCAATTTCGAATATAAAAAATATGGAAAACAAGAAATATATTAAAATAGATGTATTATTATAAGCCAGTTTTTGTCACCTCTCCTGCAAAACTGAGCAGCTGACTGTCAATCAAATCATGGAGTTTTGTAGCTTTCAAGATTGGCATCTCATTTTGAACAGTAAACAGCACATTTTTCATGAGGCGGTAGCAACCTTCGGCGCCCTTTTGAGCAGCAACCTCCATGGACTTAGGCAGCTGTTCACGCTGCTTCAGACACTTTACAGCCTGCTGATGACGTTTCATGTTTTGGTGCCGCTTAAAATACTCATTTCGCCACCCCCCTGCAGGCATTGGCTTTCCATGAATCCAATCTGTTACACCAATCATTTTTCCAGCTGCACTACAGGTGCTACAGGAAACCTTGTTCTCGTCGGGGCTAACGGTCAGCCAAGGATAAAGGTTTAACCATTTATCTTGGAAAGTTTGGAATGCTTTTTTCTTTTTTTTGGCTGGTTGACCGGAGGCCTGTTCTGTTTCAGATTCAGAACTGACTATTTCCTGATCCTCGTCCTCAACTATATTTTCTGAAACAGCGTCAGCCATTTGTACGTCAGGGCCAGCAAAATTTGCAGCCCCTTCTTCTGCAGGTTCAGCATATGTTAGCCCTTCCTGCGAAGTTACAAAGAACGATGTAATAAAGCTCTGACCAGAAGCTCGATTAGTCATTATTTACAGACCCAATTTAACTATAACAATTAAAGCATTATTAGACATCGTATACTTATGTATTACGTACATAATATAAAAGTTTGTGACCCTTCCTCCCTCCCTGTTGAACATTTGAACTGTTTGCTAGACATAGTGTCACAGCAAATAGTTCAAAGTTAACAGCGTTAACTGTAGCTTCCCGCCCATTAAGAAGCCAAGCATTAGCTAGCTTTACACGTGGGCGGAAATTACACTGTCCATTTGTTATTCACTAATGTGGTGCTAAATTTATGAACTTGCTTGCAGCATCAGTAAATCAGGTTTTATAAATTACATACATACATACGTTGATACGTACTCGTACTATACCTATATAATATTTTCTTACGTGACAACGTTCATAATCCATCCATTCACACTATATATATATATATATATATATATATATATATATATATACGTATCTACTTACAATTTATAATTTACGTTCATACATAATATGCTATATCATTCGTATATATATATACGCAACAATTTATTACGACATACGTATCCTTATCATGCCTTTGTGTATAAAAGTCAACAAATTAATAAATTAGTTACGTTTGAACATGACCACTATTTCTACTTTAAATGCTGCCATTCTCAGCACTGTTATGCAAGTGTTTTATTAGCATTTCGGCGGTTCCGCAATTTTTTGCGAAATTCCGCAAAAAAATTTGGAGGTCTGCGTAAAAGTTCGCAAAAATTTTTGACGAAAAAAAAACACAGCCACCGGGCGACCCCTGCCTCCCTCAGGAATTGGATAACTAGCCGG
Source organism: Trissonchulus latispiculum (assembly GCA_030248195.1). Taxonomy (NCBI): domain Eukaryota; kingdom Metazoa; phylum Nematoda; class Enoplea; order Enoplida; family Ironidae; genus Trissonchulus; species Trissonchulus latispiculum. Next base: position 127,662 of record JASAND010028112.1, on the reverse strand, counting down.
GGTTGGCTAGACAGGCAGTCCAGGCTAACCCCAGGACCCAGGATACGGACACGGTGTTGGGCCAGGGCCGGACATTTGAGGATGAGATGACTGACATCATCCTCTTCTTCCCCACAGCGAGGGCAAAGGGGGCTATCCTCAGCCCCAATCCGATGCCTATCGGACCGTAGGACCGGACAGTGGCCCCCCGTCCTGAGTTGGGAAAGGAGGACCCGTTCGCGCCTGGAGAGACCTAGTTCCGTGGTTTTATTGATTGGCTGGCGACTTGGATTGGCTAAGATTACTCTGGGATGGCTGACTTTCTCCCACCAGCTTTCTTTGGACCGTCTAATTATTAGACTTTGGATAGAAGATTGATCCAGGGGCTTTTCTTCCTGCGGTTGAAGGCTGCCCCCCTTAGCAAGCTGGTCTGCTTCTTCATTGCCCCAGATGCCCGAATGACCCGGGACCCAGCGGAAGGCCACCGGGCAGTTCAAGTCCTTGATGAGAGAGACCGTTTTTGCCAGAATGCTGTCTGCACATCGGTCTGCAGTCCGGAGCTTGATACAGACAGAAAGACTGTCTGTCTCAAGGAGGATGTGGGGATCAGGCGGCAGATATTCTTTATTTTTGGAGCACCAACTGAGTGCTTTCAGGATCGCAGTCTGCTCAGCACGATAGCTTGAACAAAATCTCCCCGCAGGTTTGTTGAGTTTGACGGTGAGCCCATAATCTGCCAATATAAGTGCACCAGCTTCTCCATTCACTGTTCCTTCAGTAGCTGAACCGTCAGTCCAGATTCTTACATTCGGAGTCCAGGGCAGATCAGCAGGTAGGGACTGGAAATGGCTTATGATTTCATCTGAATTCTTTCCCTTAGTCTCCTCCGTTTCCGTGATAATTATGGGCTTATAGTTATCTTCCCATGGAGGATCTGGTGGGAGGACTGCGAGTGGTTCGACTGGATACTGGTTGATTTCGGTTACCACTGGTAGCTCTTCCGCTGCTTCTCTCCAAGATTTAACCGACTTCAATCTTCTTCTCTGGGATTTTTCCACTACGGACTTGCGAGGGTTTGAATCCGGAAGAGCCTTCGATTTGAAGTAGGAGGAAGCTAGCTTCTGATCTAGAACCAGATCAATCGGCAGCAGATTTGCTTCCAGAAGGGCCCCGTCTGTAGGGGCTGTCCTGGTACAGCCTGATACAATGCGGGCCGCCTGACTATGGATAACTTCTAGCTGCTTGACGTTTGATTCCGCTACCGATGGTCCCCAGGCAGCGAGTCCGTAGTCGATTAGAGATCTGGCATAGGCTAGGTAAACCGTTCGCAGACTTTCTTTTTGCAATGCCCAGGACTTCCCTGTGAGAGCTGCTATCGCTGACAGTCTTTTCTGAAGTTTCTTCCTGAGGCGGCAGACGTGTTCCTTGAATGTAAGTCTTCGGTCAAAGGTGATGCCCAGGAATGTAGGATTTGGAGAGAACGGTATGGTGCGGTCGGCACACTGGATAGACACTGTAGATTTCGCTTCATGTGGATCAGTTGTAAAGATAGTAGCTTCGCACTTGTCTACGTTGGCTTTCATTTTCCAATAGTCCGACCACTCCTTAACTGCAGCCATAGTACGGTTGATCAGGCGTTCCGCTGCAGCAATTTGATTGTGATTGGTCCAGATGGCGAGATCGTCAGCAAACAGGCTAACACTGATACCGTCCGGCAGCCTGGACACCAGGTCATTAATGTAGACCGTGAACAGGGTAGGGGACAACCAGTGTTTTTTGCTCAAAAACGCGTGTAATTACACACTTTTTTCTGGAAAATAGCAAAAAATTTTGGCGACTGTGTAACGTTACACCAAAATTTTGGACAAATTTTACCAAATGGTCGGAACTTTTTCCAATGCTCATTCATTTGTTTTCACATATTTACCGTTTCTGGGGGGCTTCGCCCCCCAGAGCCCCCTTTTGCACCATGTCTTGCATTTTATTTTCGGTATTATTTAAGTATATATATATTAGTTATATGCATATTATATTTGCTATATTTGTTCGTTCTTGTATTAAAAACGCGTACACACCAAAATTTTTCAGCTTATGAAGCAAAATTTAATTGGTTCCTCGCCAAGTTTTGTGCTACAGGAGGCCTTTCGAAAAATTATGCTCCTTCGGTGCACTGGTGTTTTCCTTCGTTCTATCAAGTCAAAACCAATAAATGCAAATCATCGAAGTAACTGCTCAATTTTTTTAATTTTGTGGATCTGATTTGGTGAAACTCCAAATATTGCTGTAAATAAGATGTTAAAATGTTACTTATAATTTTTTAACGGAATAATTTTGTTAACTATAAAATATACCATGTGTATACATGTGTTAAGCAAAACTTAGCTCGTAAATTAGGATTTTTTAGGTAATTACACACTTTTTTCTGAAAAATAGCAAAAAGTTTGGAGAGGTGTGTAACGTTACACATAAGCCGTCGGCGAAAAAAAACACTGGGGACAACACTGCCCCCTGCGGAACACCAGCTCTGAGTTGGCGGCTTTTGCTGAGGCAGCCACCTATTTTCACCTGTGCTCGTCGGTCCGCCAGGAACTGCCCAATCCACTTGACCAGACATGGAGGAATTCCAGTTTCAGTCAGTTTGGAGAGTAGACCATGTTTCCATACAGTATCAAATGCCCTGGCAAAATCGACCAGGACCATTACCGTTCGCTTCGGCGGATGTTGATGGAAGCCATCCGCCACGTCTTGGACTATTCGCAGGATTTGGTCTTCAGTCGAATGAAGAGACCGGAAGCCGGCCTGTACCAGAGTGAGAGCGCCAGTGGATTCGAGTATGTAGCTGAGCCTATTTTTGATTATGCGCTCCATTGTTTTCGCCAGGCAGCTGGTGAGGCTGATCGGTCTGTATGAAGCAGGATCATTGGGCGGTTTCCCTTTCTTCGGCACGGGTATAATTATGGCTTTTTCCAGTCAGCAGGTATTTGGCCCGTCGTCCAGCTAAGGTTAAAGAGATGCTTCAGAGCCCGCCTTCCAGTGGGAGAGAGGTGATGAAGGAAATCTGGATAGACTCCATCGGCTCCAGCCGCCCTGCCTTTCTTCATGCAACTGATGGCACGGTCGACCTCTCCAGTTGAAAAGGGGACACACGTTTGACAATTCTCTGGACAATTCTGTTTGTGTCGATCCATTATTTTCCGGACCCGGGGACGGTCCTGCTTGGACAGGCGAATTCTGCTGACTGAGGCATATTGTTTGGCAAAACAGTTGGCTTTATCATTGTCAGAGTACAGCTTCTTACCCTGAACCTCCAGGGCTGCACTACTTGACTTAGCATAGCGGCCATCCATTGCTGATATGGTTTTCCACAGCTTAATGGAGTCGGCATGTTAGCAAAGGCGGCCTGCTTCTTCTTGCCACCATTTCTGCTTCGTACGTTTGATCAGATTGTTGGTTTCCTGAGCAATACGAATCCATTCGGCTCTGAGTTCGTCGGAGACTCTGGCATTTTTCCTGGCTTCCCGTCTCTTCCTGACGGCATTTTCTACCTCATCAGTCCACCACGGCTTGGGCTGAGATCGTCTGCCGTAGGGGATATTAGCCTTAGCCGCAGAAACAATGGATTTAACCAGGATCTTGTTGGCCTCATGGGTATTAGTTAGCGAGAAGTAGTCCTTGGCCAACAGGTCCTCATCAACCGCCTTGGCAAAAGCAGTCCAGTTTGCCTTGCGGAAGGAGGGTCTGGCTGACAGGCTGCATTCTGACGGACGGGGTATGTAGGGAGATCAAGATAGGCAGGTGATCCGAACCAAGATCCGGTCCAGTAGTCCACGAGATTTTACCCTCTTGTGCCAGATGATGGATGGTGACGTCAGGTGCAGCCTCACTACCGGTGCGGTAGTCAGATCTGGTTGGGGAACCATCGTTAGCAGCCATAAGGTTTGAGTCAAAGATCCAGTCCTCTAGAATACGGCCCACTTTGTCCGTTCTGATGTTGTTGTCCCATAGTGGTGAATGAGCATTAAAATCACCGCAAATTATCGCATTTTGCCCGCTGGGCAGACGGGAGGGGTCCAGGCGCAGTTGCCTGTCATCATCAGCTGCACTGCGAAGGGGGGGAACATATACATTGGCCGTTCTGAGGATAGTAGGTTTATTACCTCCTAGTTGGACTGAAGTGACTAAGACTTCAGTGACATCATCATCGGGGGCCGTCCATGGTCCTGGATCAATGCTGTAGGGTAGGCCATCTCTGATAGCTGTAATTAAACCTCCACCAATTGGAGGTCCATCCTGGGCATTCCTGCGACCTCTTACACGGTCCTGTCGGACGACTGAGTATCCCTTTAGAGAGAAGTTGTGGCTGGGCTGGAGGCGGGATTCTTGCAGGAGAATGATATCAATTTGATTGCCCGCCTGTGCAGAGTCAAACAGAAACTTTTCAAGTTCGGCTACCCCTTTGACGCGCATCGCTACAGTTCCACTGCAACAGATTGATGCGTTGTGGGGCTATAGCGCTAGGGGGGTTCTGCCGAGATCTGGGCCTTCCATCGTCCGGTTTTTTCCTTCCAGGAGATCCCACGTTGCGGGTCGCTGAAGGGCTAGGTTGTTGAAGACTAGGGTTGATATCCAGGCCTCCAGCTGCACAGTGACAACAGGTCCAAAGGGACCCAGCATCCGCTATCTGCCTTATTTCCGGAACTGACAGTTCAGCGCAGGTACGGTGGTACCAGAGGCTGCATGAAGCACATTGTATGCTCCAAGCACTCCACGGAACGTTTGTGCGGCATTCGCCACAGGGGTACGGTACAGGGCGGTTTGAGGGTCCTGGGTTTGGATGTACGTCGCCAGCCATAAGGAGCAGGAGCAGGCAGGTAAGAGCTACTGCTGCAGAGGAGGGGCAGCGCACGGCCGGCTTGGGCGCGCCCCTACACAAAAACCCGACCCTGGTCTCGAATGGATGGGTTGGGGGTAGCCTGTGGGGGCCTGGTAGCGTTTCCCACATGCAGATTGGATCCCGGAGGGACCTGGGTTTGAAAGCAAATTCGGGCTCCAAGGGGGCACCCATGGGTTTGTGGGCCAGGGGGTCCCAGGGAGAATCCTCTCCACCTCAGAAAGGTTGCAATCGTTGGAGAGGATTGGCAGTTCCTTCTTAGCTGATTCCGGATTCGATTTCTGTTCTTTATTTGCTGAGAGGACAGCCTCCTGTAGCTGACCCGGGCATAGTGCCTCATGAAGGCTTCTGCTTTTTGGCCAGTACAGCTGATGACTCTTCCATTCTCTTCAATAGCAGCACTGGATTGAGTTCCTTTCTTGCCATCGATTGAGTGAATTACAGACCAAACCTGTTTAGGATCTGTTCTGACACTGAGTTCTGCAAATCTTTGCCAAGATTCCTGCTTCAGCCTGTTTATCAGATCCAGAGCTTCTCCTTTGGCCTGAATCCAGGCTGGCCGCTGATCTTCGTCTCTTCTTGCCGCCAGGAGCTTCTCTTTGCATGTTCGGATTGCCTGTTCTGCCTCCGGACACCACCAGGGTACCGGCTGATTAACTTTTCCTTTCGGGACTGTGCGTTTGGATGCAGAGATGATGCATCTGTTGAACCATTTTACTGATTTGTGGACTCCGACTGTGGCAGGGCAGGGGGCGTTCTGAAGGCATCTGTTTATTTTCGCCTGATAGGCACTCCAGTCCGCTTTTCTGTAGCAGGGCCTCGGAGCGCGGCTTAGCGGAGCATCATCCACTCGATCGGGTAGGTTCTTCAGCTGGATTAATAGTGGCAAATGATCTGACAGCGTATTCTGCAGCGGCCTCCAGGAGAGGCAATTCACCTTGGAGCTGTGGCAGATGGTAATTGTAAAGCTGAATCTTTCGTACAGGAAAAATTTTTTGGATATAAACTTTTAGCCTAGCTTTTTCAACACATGTCGATATGTCACCTTTAAGGCCGCGCATCCCTTACATTCAGTCCACTTTGGAAGACATACCTTCCTCGGTATTGAGAACTACGACTTGAGCCACATATCAATTTGAAGCTCTATGTCTTCTGCGTCGTTTCGTGCCATTGAAACGTCTCTGCTTAATTTGTGTTGGTCCTAAACATACCAAACGTAGCCACAATTTTTGACCAAATTTTTTAATGGTCATATCCAATGTGTTTGAGATAATTTGCCAAGGACGGTTTTTGAATTGGTTAAGATGTCGTTTCAGCCTGCAGAAGTTGAGCATTTTCTGAAAATTTGATATCTTATCCAACTTTGAAAATCATTGCTCTTGATTGGAGGCAGATAAAGCGAAAAATAAAAAACCGCGCCGGGCAAGTTATCCAAACATGCTGTATGCAAAATATCTTTTAGATCTGCCTATTGGTTGTGCAACCCTCGGTCAAAAAATGTTGGCCGCGATTTAATAAAATCAGTAATTCGACCAGAAGTACTCTCATTTAGTGTTCAGGGCTCAAATTAACCTTATTTGGGCATCTTTCGAAGCTCGTTAATTTGAGGAAAACTTTGATTTCGCTTGTGGTGTACACTGCCACCATTTCGACAAAACTTGTTTTAAGCAAGATCGCGTCAAAAATAACCAATTTTCGAACGAAATTTTCTCAAAACTTCACTGCTAAAAACGATAAGAGCGAGAGACTGACGTCTAAAAGCAAAGTTGTAGAGTACATAATAAACTTTGAAATGATTATAGTCGCTTGGCATAATCTTCAATGTATAGTGTTAGAACTTCGAATTTTTGTTTTTCACTGTACATGATGTTATGAAGCTGGTGTTTTTACTGGACGTTTATTATTATTCTCGATGTATTTTCTGAAAATTTGAATAACATCGGGCATTATTCCACTTTCTGCAACTGTATATGCATGTAAGGGGAGCATGACCTTAAAGTGCTTTACAGAGTGTTAGGAGCAGTATTAGGGAAAACGCGTATGTCGTGTCTTGGACCCAATGTAAAAATGCGCAAACTCGGAGATGGTCGAAAAATACTCCTAAGAGCGATTCCCCCTGAGTTAAATTAGCATTTGTTGAAAAGAAACCTTTGGTTGGACTTATTTTATTTAGTATTTCGCTTGTTGATCCAATTACTGTCTATGTCTGACCTTTGTTATCCCAAACTAGACTCAGTACCATTTTTAATTTTACATAGGTCTTATAAATTTAGCTCAGCAGCATCTGGAAATCGTGAAATGTGGATTGCAGCCCTCTGGTTTTTCACCCGAAATCCCAACTGCCCAGTGGAGCGAATTTCGGAATTACTGAACGAAATTGATTTCCGGCATATCCTACCACCGTTGATGGTTTTGGAAATTCTGTCTCACAGTTCGAGTGCTACTCTGTTTGTTGTTAAGGTAAATTGACCTTATATAGCAATCAACATTTTTGAATGTTTTTTCGGAATAGTCCTCGGTTATAGTTTTGAGCAATTGCTCCAAGAAAGATTGATATGCTGATGGGCTGAGTAGGCTGATATTCGGAGGGAAATAGTGTTTGAGGCCGGCCGGCTCAAGCCGGCCGGCGGCCGGTCGGCGGCTAGGATACAAATCACCAATCAGAAATTTACAAAATTGAGCAACTAAGCTGAAAATGGACTCCAAATCTAGCTTTGCTAATTTTTTATGCTATGCTGAGCTATTTTTCTAAGATAAAAACCGAAAATACATATCTTACCAGTTATAATAACTGCACTGCAAACTGCTCTAGGCCGGTAGCCGGCCGGCCCGGCCACCGGCCGGCCTACGAGCTCACCGGCCGCCGGCCGGCCGGCCGATGGGTCCGGCCGGGCCGGCCGGCAGCCGGCAGGTGAAACCCCGGCCGGCCTCAAACACTAGAGGGAAAGCCATTATCGCAATTATCCAGTTAGGGCACGTCTCCCATCCCATAGTAATAATGGGTAAGAAACGGGAAAATGTGACCGTTTAATTTTCGCAGAACCATCGGTCCTAGACGTTGAGCTGGGCTTTTTAGTGGGGGGAAGGCGGGGTTGGGGACCCCCCCCAATTTTTGCCCCCCCCCCCCCCCAGTCTGGGTCCCCCCACTCGGCCCAACCACCACTTTTTTGAGCTTCCCGCCCCACGCACTATAAGGTGCCTAGAAAATGCCAAATTTTAAGGATTTTTGGTCAAAATTTTCAAAACTTTTCTGGCGTCGCCGGAATTTTTTGGTCAAAAATCGTCTATTTTGGCACTCAAACTCGATTTTGGAGCACTTTCTAGCATAGTTATAGCAGTATTTGTGTAGCTATTTTACTGCATTTTCACCGATTTTAGGCCACTTTGGATTCCCTCCCACTTTTAGGTTCTATCTATCTTCTAAAATTTTCACCAAGTTTCATATGTTTAGCCGTTTACAGTAAGTCTGCAGACAGCGTGCTATGGTTGCTGCATAATAGTACAGCACGATGCAGCACCGCACAGAGCTGAGACTGTACTCATCGTGTTCAGCGACCCCGATAACCCTTGTATGCGTCCCACTATATGGCCCAAAACAGCATATTTAGGCCTATTTTTGACTATTTTCTGTAGAATTTGCTGTATTTTCTGTGTTTCTGTTTTTCGCTCTCGCGCTCCCCTATAATAACTAAGAGTGTGACAAGCGTCACACTCTTAGTTATTAGGCTTGGGACATCATCTGCACGATAACGGCTTACCTTCCCCCACAAATTGGACCCCATTGACCCCCCCCACAAATGAGTACCTAGGACACATTTGTGTACCATCACTCGCTTGTATGTTTATGTGTTGAAGCTAAAAACGTTCTATCAGCAGCTGGTCACTTTCGACCTCAACACATAAACATACAAGCGAGTGATGGTACACAAATGTGTACTAGGTACTCATTTATGGGGGAGGGGGTCACTGGGGTCAAATTTGTGGGGCGGCTCAGCCGTTATCGTGCAGATGATGTCCCCAGCCTAATAACTAAGAGTGTGAGGCTTGTCACACTCTTAGTTCAAGAATAAAATCACCACTTTTTTAGTTTACTATGTTTAACACAGGCAGACCTCAACTTTGAGGTGAAATTACTCAACAGCTGCAAGAGATACGTACGACTTTAATTTCAGAACTCGTTAAAATATGCCACTCAAAGGTCGTTATGTGTGCATATGAGCGAAATCTGAAATGGTAGAGAAATCGGCCAAAAATGGACCCCTCAGCAAGAAATGATAACACCATGTTGCTATTTTAGGTTGTTTGCTATACTTTATTGAAGCCTTTTTTTAATATTATTTGTTTCGCGGAATTTTAGATATCATTTAGCTGATTGTTTTCTTAATATTCCGACGTGAATTGATTACGTAATTGAATTGTTATAGGATTATTTAATTAAATGGCTCAAAGACGAGAATGAGCGAATTTGCAAAGATGAATCATTGATTGCAAAATATCGAGAGGATTTACAGAAAATGGAAGATACGGTCAATAATTTAAAGTCAAAGTACGTTGAAGTAGAGATAACAAATTACAAACCTGGTTGGCATGAAGATTTTATACGAATGAGAAGAGAACACATTTTACTTGCCCTGATTCCTGGTTTCTTTCTCAGATACTGGCAATAGCACACTTTTTCCAGAGCAAGAAATTTTGGAATTGTTACCACGCGTGTGCACCACAGATTCCTTCCAACCAATTTACGCCACGATAAGGGAGGATGCCCAGGGGTCCTCTGCCAGTTTGGTAGACGAGACGGCCTGAAAGGCTAGTATAGGCAATTCTAGCTATAGTTTGCTATGATTGATTGCCTTCCAAATATGTATATGTTTAGTTTGTTCTGTATTCAATTTCATATCATTCCATATATCCAAAATTATCTTGCTTAATGGTGGTAGCCATTTTTGCTATTTTGTAGTGGTCAAGTTTTCCAAGTTTCTCGCTGTTCTGCCTGTGATAATCAACTTGAAGTACCAGCTGTCCATTTCCTCTGTCGACATTCCTACCATAAACAGTAATCTTTGCTTATTTTCTATTTACTGTTCGTAGGGTCGAGGTAGCGAACCCTACAATGTGAGTGAAAATGGTAGAATGGCCGGCTAGAATATCTGGCTTTTGCCTATGCAAAAACTTCTGTATTTCAGGGAGGTGGGGCAAGGGGGCAAAATTGTTTTCAAAAAGTGTTTGAAAAAGCTAGGTAACTGGCATCCAATTAACTTCATTCATCGAGATTCAATGCGGAAATCTAAGTATGCCGTTTGCCAGTATCATAAGTGTGTTATTCAAAATATTCCCGAATAAATTGCGCATTTCATATTCATACTTTTAAGTAATATAAAACTGAAATGACAATGGAAACGATTACTACAACTCTAGAGTGGTTACAAACAAACGAAAATTGCATGAAAATTGTCAAAAATTACAGACAAATTTTTGATTTTGCAGGGCTGTAGGGCTGATTACAGTTCTGGTCCGGGTCTTGTTTTCTGAAGCCACTTCCGGTTCCGGTTTCTAAGTTCCGGCCGAATGGTCGATCACTAAAAATCTGTTATCAGTTGAAAGATCTAAGCTACTATTATTTGTGCTAATGGTTCTTGTTTGTTTATGTTGACAAATATTTTTGAGTTTATTTATATTTTTGACTTTATTTATTTTTTGGTAATAAACAATGTTTTCATTCATTTTCGAAATCTTTTAATTTTGTGCAGTATAAATAGACTTTGTACTTGTTTTAGCTGTTTTGATAGCTATGCTGAAACAGAGTCGGAATGCCCAGTTTGTCTACCGGAATATAAGTCAGTTCTGTTCTTAAAGCTTTGTGTATAAATGTTTTCTTTTCAAGTATTTATTTAAGTTTCAGAAGATTAATGGGAGGTTGTAAACTACCGAGAGGGCTAGGTTAGAATAGAAGTGTACAAAATATTATGTACTCGCTTCGCAGAACAACCCACATTGCCATTCCAATTAAGTATTTTTTATCGTTTATCGTTTTATCAAAAGTATAAAAAATTATTTTCTTGACACGCTTTTAGAAAATACAAAGTTTCCGGTTGTCAATGGCCCGATCTTTCAAACTCTAAGGAAAACGGTGTTTTACCCTATCGCTATTTACTTACCTATCTACACTGAGACTGAAGAGCAAACCGAACTAAATTGTCTGGAAGTGAAATTTTTCGAAGTTAAAAATTCTGAAGAAAACTTTTTACGCTTCTAGTACTCTGTGTGTGGTAGGTACTCTTTGTTCAGTTTTTAGGATGGCATTTGTGCCAAATTTCTTTCAGTATTTATCTGACACGGTGACAACGGATCTGTAAGGCCGCATAGCACATTTACACAGATATTGTAGAAGTCATTTATCGCGCCTTTAATCCTGCAACAGCCCATACTCTTTTAACACACTATTTTATGTGTTATGCTTTCAAGTTTTAATAATTTATGTTCAGATTATATTATTCGTCGTTATAGGAAGCTGCGTAAAATCATTGAGGAATGCTCTCGTGGCAATCATTATCAGCAATTTAAAACAGAGGTTTGAACTGTTTTCGTTGAAAGTATTTTAGTTGAATCTTACTGGTCGATGACAGAAATGGTATGTTGAACGCGCCTTTATCAAATTTCTCCTTGATCCGTTCAGTTTTCACACGTCACTGCTGAGTGGTCTTGAGCATGACCGTACTTCCGAATGGTTCAAGCTTTCAACTTTGGATCGAAATGTCCTAGGCTCGATCTCCACCTAAGCCAAAATAGCGATGCATTGTTTCTTTAAGCAAGTATATAACTTAGGCCGCTACTACTCCCGTCGGATTATGTGAATTTTTCAGCCCATGCACTGCCTTGCTGGTGCTGTGCACGTTGTCGTTAAAGAACCATCGTTGTCGTCATCGTTTCTGTCGGTGACCGATCACAGTGGTCGCATGGTTCCTACTTTTTCTCCTTTGTCTTCACCTAGCTAGCTTGAAGTTACCAGTTTTCATAAAAAATATTTATATACATAAAATAAAACTGTTTAAATCACACACGGCGTTTTGTACTTGGTGTATCTCAATTCTTTGCAAACTTTTGTACTCCACTTCACGCTGGACAAAATTTTGCATCTATGCAATCTAAGTCCGTGCATTTAAATGCGTCTATATTGCACGCTGATTTTACACCGTTGAAGTCGCAGTTTTACGTGGTTTGTTCTATGACCCAGCAAAAATTACAGCTTTCTAGAAATTTTGAAAGAATTTTAAATTTACTGCACGAGCACAGGTGGACAAGGGGAAGGGGGAATTTCCCCCCCTCGGCGAAGTCGCCCACAAGGGGTCGCGAAATTGCTCTCACAAGGGGTAAGAAAATTGGCCACAAGGGGTAAGAAAATTGCCCAAAAATGGGTTTTACGACTAAAATTTCCAAAAATTTTCCGGCGTCGCCGGAATTTTTCTCTTAAGATCACTAATTTTTGCTAAGAAACGTTCGAAAAACGTGTTTTAACTACAAAATTGCTGTTTTTTTGTTAAAAAATGGCGAAAATCGCTTAAGGTACCCCTAAGAAAAATCGCTCTCACAAGGGGTACCCAAATTTGCTACCACAAGGGTCAGTGAAATTTGACCTCCCGTTCAGGTATGTGCACGAGTGTAAGGCCACTTAAAGAACCCTTAATCCAGCTATTGGCATGCGTTGGGATATACCAGCACACCTGCAACGTAGGTCGTATACCTTCCTAAGCGCGGTGTTGGGTGCAAAAAAATGATCACACCTGATTTTGCAGGTCTGATAGGCCCTGTTGCATACATCTTTTAACAGTCTAACAGTTCAATAGCGTTTTCTATTGTATAAAACTTAACAGTGTTAAGGGACTGTTAGACTGTTTTTAAAGTGTTATAACTGTGTCCTTGTATTAGTGTTTGTTACATAAAGCTCAACGCTGTTGACATTAGACTGTTAAAAAAAGGTCTAACAGTCTAACAAACTTTTGAGACTGTTAAAACTCAAATTAAGCTGCTAATTTGAAGCTATTTTGACTAGGACGGCTACATATTTATGAAAAGTTTAAGGCTATGTGTAAGAGCCAAAAATATGATATTTATCAGGTAGTGCGCGTTAGCGCACTACCTAGAATAGGGAAATTAAGGTAGTTTGCGGCTTATTGGAATCTGTTTTTTTAATAACTCACGGAGGAGTGGACCGATCGGGCTCAAACTTGCTGTGTGAAGTGCCTATGGGCAGGGGTACATGCTGTGAAAATTTGAGCCGAATCGGTCCAGCCAATCTTGAGATATGCAAATTAGGTGCTTTGGCTGCTTGCACTTTTTCTCCATTTTTTTTTACCCCCACCCTAGAGGTCGGAGGACTTAAAATTTCTATAAAGTTTTGTTATTTTTGTGGATAGAATCCCCCGCAATTCAGGGCGAATTTTTCTTTTTGCCGTAGGACCCCCCCATAGGTCTGTGTACTCCTAGGATTTTGCGATTTTTGACCCCCCCCCCCCCCGGAAAAAAACTAAGTCCGAAAAACTTTGGTCCACTCCACAGAGAGCAAGGCTCAAAGCCAGGTGCTCATATTGGCTTTATAGTATCACCCCAACGTGAACATGGGCCTGAAGCGAGGTTTTGCTGCTAGGCCTTCTGTGGCGCCCTGGCCAGGGGTCACTAGTTAACGTGTAAAAGGGGGGGTCTGGGCCTACGGAGTAGGCAGCCCTATACATAAGAGCTGCTGGGCTGAGGTTTCGTATTGGAATAGGAACCCCTATATGGTGAATCTAAATGGCCCATTAGTTTTGCTCTATCACCTATCCTTGGGGCTGGGGGGCACCCTGATGGAGGTGGGCCCCTGCGGTGTCGCAGGTCCAACTTTAACCTCTTCCATAGAAAGATCCGCTGCAGGTACAGCTTTTATATTGGACGATTTATATATTTGTGGGGTGGGCTGCGGGAGCACTACAACATAGGCTATAGTAGGTTTCGCCCAGACCCGTGTGGCGCCTTGGCCAGGGGTCCGGTCCGTGGACCAGGCCCAAAATGGCCAAAAATCGATTTTTCCAAAAGTGGCCAAGTTTGGTATCAAATGAAAGCCCTTGGTGAGGCGAACATTTTTTGTCATTGGAGGACCCCTCCAAAGTGGCCCCAGTGGCCTGTGGCGCCCTGACCAGGGTCCGGACCGGTCCAAAATGGCCAAAAATCGATTTTTCCAAAAGTGGCCATGTTTGGTATCAAATGAAAGCCCTTGGTGAGGCGAACATTTTTTGTCATTGGAGGACCCCTCCAAAGTGGCCCCAGCGGCCTGTGGCGCCCTGACCAGGGTCCGGACAGGTCCAAAATGGTCAAAAATCGATTTTTCCAAAAGTAGCCATGTTCGGTATCAAATGAAAGCCCTTGGTGAGGCGAACATTTTTTGTCATAGGAGGACCACTCCAAAGTTGCCCCAGCGGCCTGTGGCGCCCTGACCAGGGTCCGGACCGGTCCAAAATCGATTTTTTAAAAAATTTCCAACTTTGTTATCAAATGAAAGCCGTTGGTGAGGCGAACATTTTTTCTCATTGGAGGACCCCTCCGAATTGGCCCCAGCGGCCTGTGGCACCCTGGCCAGGGTCCGGACCGGTCCAATATCGATTTTTTAAAAATTTTCCAAATTTGGTATCAAATGAAAGCCCTTGGTGAGGCGAACATTTTTTGTCATTGGAGGACCCCTCCAAAGTGGCCCCAGTGGCCTGTGGCGCCCTGACCAGGGTCCGGACCGGTCCAAAATGGCCAAAAATCGATTTTTCCAAAAGTGGCCATGTTTGGTATCAAATGAAAGCCCTTGGTGAGGCGAACATTTTTTGTCATTGGAGGACCCCTCCAAAGTGGCCCCAGCGGCCTGTGGCGCCCTGACCAGGGTCCGGACAGGTCCAAAATGGTCAAAAATCGATTTTTCCAAAAGTGGCCATGTTTGGTATCAAATGAAAGCCCTTGGTGAGGCGAACATTTTTTGTCATAGGAGGACCACTCCAAAGTTGCCCCAGCGGCCTGTGGCGCCCTGACCAGGGTCCGGACCGGTCCAAAATCGATTTTTTAAAAAATTTCCAACTTTGTTATCAAATGAAAGCCGTTGGTGAGGCGAACATTTTTTCTCATTGGAGGACCCCTCCGAATTGGCCCCAGCGGCCTGTGGCACCCTGGCCAGGGTCCGGACCGGTCCAATATCGATTTTTTAAAAATTTTCCAAATTTGGTATCAAATGAAAGCCCTTGGTGAGGCGAACATTTTTTGTCATTGGAGGACCCCTCCAAAGTGGCCCCAGTGGCCTGTGGCGCCCTGACCAGGGTCCGGACCGGGCCAAAATGGCCAAAAATCGATTTTTCCAAAAGTGGCCATGTTTGGTATCAAATGAAAGCCCTTGGTGAGGCGAACATTTTTTGTCATTGGAGGACCTCTCCAAAGTGGCCCCAGCGGCCTGTGGCGCCCTGACCAGGGTCCGGACAGGTCCAAAATGGTCAAAAATCGATTTTTCCAAAAGTAGCCATGTTCGGTATCAAATGAAAGCCCTTGGTGAGGCGAACATTTTTTGTCATAGGAGGACCCCTTCAAACTGTTCCCAGCAGCCTGTGGCCCTGACCAGGGTCCGGACTGGTCAAAAATCGATTTTTTAAAAATTTTCCAAATTTGGTATCAAATGAAAGCCCTTGGTGAGGCGAACATTTTTGTCATTGGAACACCCCTACAAAGTGGTCCCAGCGGCCTGTGGCGCCCTGGCCAGGGTCCGCACCGGTCCAAAATCGATTTTTTGAAAATTTTCCAAGTTTGGTATCAAATGAAAGCCCTTAGTGAGGCGACCATTTTTTGTCATTGGAGGACCCCTCTAAGGTGGTCCCAGCGGCCTGTCGCGCCCTGACCAGAGTCCGGACCGGTCCAAAATCGATTTGTTTAAATTCGCATAAAAGTCTGTCATTCTAAATTCTATCCCTCCCCACGCGGCGCCGCTACCGCCCCCCCCCCTCGGATGAATGTCCGCTCAGAAAACTCGGTTAACCACACACTTTTACTGGCTCAAATTCGCATAAGAGAGTCTGCCATTTTAACTTCTATCCTTACCCACATTTTGCCGCTACCCCCCCCCCCCTCAGATGGATATCAGCTCAGAAAACTCGGTTAAACACACACTTACTTTTACTGGCTCAAATTCGCCTAGAAAAGCCTGCCATTTTAACTTCTATCCTTACCCACGCGGTGCCGCTACCCCCCCCCCCCCCTCAGATGGATATCAGCTCAGAAAACTCGGTTAAACACACACTTACTTTTACTGGCTCAAATTCGCATAGAAGAGCCTGCCATTTTAACTTCTATCCTTACCCACGCGGTGCCGCTACCCCCCCCCCTCAGATGGATATCAGCTCAGAAAACTCGGTTAAACACACACTTACTTTTACTGGCTCAAATTCGCCTAGAAAAGCCTGCCATTTTAACTTCTATCCTTACCCACGCGGTGCCGCTACCCCCCCCCTCAGATGAATATCCGCTCAGAAAACTCAGTTAAACACACTTTTACTGGCTCAAATTCGCATAGAAGAGCCTGCCATTTTAACTTCTATCCTTACCCACGCGGTGCCACTACCCCCACCCCCCTCTCAGATGAATATCCGCTCAGAAAACTCAGTTAAAAACACACGCAAATTGCTACACACATCTTAGCCGTGAAAATGACGGTTGCTGACTGCTGAGTGAAGTCGAAAAGTGATGTACGTTGCGTGTGATCTACAGCGGAAAAATGCAAGAAACTAGTAACAAAAATGCCCTAACGGTCATTGCTAAAGGGGAGAATAGGGAAAAATGGCTAAAGCGGAAAAATGCCAATAGATTCGTGCAGATAGATGTCTAGCCAGCGCCTAAAATGATTGAAACCAGCTTTTTGGTGCAGAATAGGAAATCTAGTCAGCGCCTAAAATGATTGAAACCAGCTTTTTGGTGCAGAATAGGGAATCTAGCCAGCGTTTAAAATGATTGAAACCAGCTTTTGGTGCAGAATAGGAAATCTAGTCAGCGCCTAAAATAATTGAAACCAGCGTCTGGGGTAGAATAGGCGCCTCTCGCCATCCACCCTATTCGCGTGAACTCGAAGAATTCTCGTGGAATGAACTCCACAGGTAGGCATTGACAGTTGCGTGTTTGTACCTGTGTGTTTGTGAGCTTGTTGGTGTGCATCACTAGTTTCTCGTGGAGTAAGAAAAACCAGTTTGCTTTAGGTGACGGGATGACCCGTTAGCACAAAGTGTCAGGTTTCCGTCTCGTATTTGCGTACTCCACTATGTATGAAATCACGCATTGTGCTAATCTTAGTTTGCACCGGAGATGTGGCGGTTGAGGTAGGTTGAAATTTATCATGTTGCAATCTACGTATATACTTACACAAAACTTACTTACACAAGATTTCCATGTGTATATATATACGTATATATATACTACGCCGTCCAGGTGCAGAATTTGAGTGAGTCTAGGTGAAGAACACAATTGCGGTTACATACAATCAAGGATCACGCTTAGCCGCATTGCTATTGGGCCGCCGTAGCTAATTCTGTTTGGTATATCGACTGCTTAATATTCATTCTGTTCGGTCACACCGGGGAGCACACTACATCGCATCGTCACTTTGTTCAGTACAGCTCCATGTACGGAATTACTTTATCGTCTTGACTCAAAAGTAGGATCATTAGCCTTCTCATACCTATGTATTATACTCACGCCATTGCGATTAAGTACGTATCTGAGCACTTCACGCGAATAGGGTGGATGGCGAGAGGCGCCTATTCTACCCCAGACGCTGGTTTCAATTATTTTAGGCGCTGACTAGATTTCCTATTCTGCACCAAAAGCTGGTTTCAATCATTTTAAACGCTGGCTAGATTCCCTATTCTGCACCAAAAAGCTGGTTTCAATCATTTTAGGCGCTGACTAGATTTCCTATTCTGCACCAAAAAGCTGGTTTCAATCATTTTAGGCGCTGGCTAGACATCTATCTGCACGAATCTATTGGCATTTTTCCGCTTTAGCCATTTTTCCCTATTCTCCCCTTTAGCAATGACCGTTAGGGCATTTTTGTTACTAGTATGATTACAAAAATATTTATAAGAAATTACATTACATGTGCAGACCCTCAAACAGGCTGACAGGATTCCTAGTATTTGATGTTGACTGTTAAATGAACTGATAGAATTGCTACTGTTTGGTGTGTAGACTGTTATTTGGACTGATAAAACACTGTTAAATTAGCGACTTTTAAGTTTTATGCAACGTAAAACTTCAACACTGTTAGTATCAGGACAGTCTAACAGTTTAACGGTCTAACAGTGATTTCCCACATATCCCCAATGTCTCCGCTCCCCTCTCCTCCTGCTACCCGTCTACCCGTTCGCGGTGGCCAGCCCCGCCTGCGGCCGGCAGGCCCGCCGCCCAACGGGCGACCGCCCCCCCCCCCCCCCCCCGGGCGCAGAAACAAAACCCAATCAAAAAGTTTAAAAAGTAAACAACTAGCTTCACCCTCCCCCTAAAATGAACTCTAAATCTAGTTATGCTAATTTTCTATGCTATGCTGTGCTATTTTTCCAAGATAACGTCCGAAAATAAATCTCAGCAGTTATAATAACTGCACTGCAAACTGCTCTAGGCCGATAGCCGGCCGGCCGGCCGGCCACGAGCCGGCCTACGGACTCACCGGCCACCGGCCGGCCTAAAACACTACCCGTTGGTAATTGGCTGGATATTAGCCGGTCTGGTCAACGGCCATTAGTCGGCCAAGCCAATATTGGTCAGTAAATTTTCGGCCAGAGTCTAACGTCTGGCCCTGACAAAGACGGCCGGTGCGTAGCAGAAGAACTGGATGAAGGAACGAGTAGTCAAACGAAAAAATAGATTAATTTAGACGTGAACTGTAAATTTGACTATTTTTAGCTTCTTGATTCTGAAGACAGCATTGCTGCCATGGCTAATTATTTTGGAAAGGGTGCTCTGCGCAATTTGATCAAGCCTTCTGCTCAACCAGGATCAGCTTCTCAGAGGAACTCAGGAGCAGGCAACTTGACTTCCCAGGTTGTCTCGCTGAACCCTTTTGAACAACCTAGTTGGTATGAAGAATGAATCAGTCCAAAATTGGATTAAATCGCGACGGATCTGGCAAAAGGGCGTAAGTAGACCAAATGGCCGTTTTTCGTTTTTTGCAGAAATGGTATCTGTACCTTCCAAAGTATCATCTGGCAAAAAGACCTATCTAAAATTCCTTATAATAAATCCAGTATTTCACTTTGTCACTGCGGCGTAAGTTCAAAATTTCTACATTTGGATCTGGCAAAAAGGCTCAAGTGTCACTTACGCCCTTTTTCTTATATGAAATACATAGCAGATTCAAAAATTTGAATTTTAAGATAGGGCAAAAAGGCGTAAGTTATCTGGTATTTGCAACAATATAAAAATACGAAAAGTTTTTCCACGTAAATAACATTCTCAAAAGAATTCATGTTTAAATTAAGGTACATTGACTGGGGAATGAAATTGATGATAACTATGACCACTATAATCGTGATAATTAGAGGGAATTTCAATTGAACTGCATATTCTCCATTGCTTTAGCAATAAATTGTTATAGCCAGCCCGTAGGCTTTTCGTTTTTGGTATTTAACACAAAAAAGTGATTTTAAGCATATTTAATTCATGCACCACCTAGGATAATAAAAGCTGGTTGAATTAAAATCAGCTGAATCACAAGTTCTTTCTGACGTTTCGCAGGTGACATTGAAGCGAGATACGGCAGCAAACAAATCACCAAAGATACCTCGTTGGGCACACAACTATTACCTAGCACAGATCGCTACAGTATGAGGTTCTAGTAGTGAAATTGCAGTACATCATGCACTTACGCCTTTTGTCTCTGACAACTTTTACACGTTAAGGTACATCACGCTCACCCAAATACAGATCTGGCAATTGGGCGTAAGTGACAAAAATTGGCAATTATGCAAATTAGGCGGTGACAGGTAAAGATTATTCAACAACTTCTTTTTGGATATTGTTCTACGCTTGATTGTGGTCAGCATTATGAAAGTTACAAACGTTTATCTTAAAACTGTAGTTCTAGGCAATCGATCAAAATATTCCAAAATTTTCAAACGCCCGTTTCTCCAAAAAATAGAAAGTCACTTACGCCCTTTTGCCAGATTCGTCGCGAAATTATCTCCAAATTGATCTTGTATTATAGCATAAACATTATTTATTATATATTGCATTATGTACAACGTTCGTATTATGCGCATTTGTGTATTTAATTTATAATAATTAACATTATGTGCGAATGTTTTCCATCTATTATTAAAAAGAATGAGAGTATATACGTATATGCTGCCCCGTCCGCGAACATGAATAATAATCAAGAGCATAATAACTAAGAGTGTGACAAGCGCCACACTTTTAGTCAAGGCCGGGGATATGATCTGCAGGATAACGGCTGACCCCCTACACAAATTAGACCCCAGTGACCCCTCCCACAAACAGGGTTCGGAGTCTCGGTCTCGGTCTCGCCCAAAAGCCGAGACTTGACCAGTCTCGGTCTCGCTCACCCAAAAGTCCGGAAATTTTTTGAAAACATGCAAGTTTCAATTATAAATTAAGTTTTGCTCGTAATTATAGCAACTTATATATGCTTTGAAAAGGGAGTATATATGATTAGCATGCTCTGCCAAATAATTATCCACTATAATATATATTACGACTGAGATACAAAATTAAATCTAAGTATTAAGGTGGTGATTCCCTTTGGTCACAAAAGTTTGCACCGTTATTACTCGTTCATTACTTGGAGTTAAGAAGCCATTTTTATATCAAAATGTAGCTTGACATTTTCTCTTTTTAATTCGTACCATGAAACTAATGTTGCTTTTTTAAAATATTTTTGACACATTTTAGAAGAAGTATAATTTTCCAGATTTTTTGCAGACTCAAGTAAATTTTTTCGTGAGACATCGGTTATATCATTCGATACCTCTATCAAATAGCTGGGGACGATTTTTTATTTATTGTGAAATCGCTCTTCGTTATAGAAAAATATGCTGAAATGTGTGCGTAACCTGTATTTTGCCTACTTTTTCTAAACTTGTCAAGCGATTACTTTAGCTAGAAAGCAGTAATCGGGGTAACTAAAAAATCGTCTCTGGGTATATTTGTGCAGAACTCATTTGTTAAGTAGCAGCCCTCCAACTTGCATGGTGAATGCTCCACAATCTTTGGAAAAAATTGGTCGTATTTTTGCAAAAACTACATTTTTCATGGTAGCAGCCTACGGGATAGCTGTTGGAAGACGATCAGCCATCGGATAATTTGCCCCTGTGAGACCTTCAGATCGACGCCCTTAGTTTGATTTGCCGGCTTGTGTAGTTCAAGAAATGATGGATTATTTGATTTTTGCAAAAATGACAAGTTTTCGACGCCAAAACAAGAAAATCGGCTATTGCGCACGATAGAGAAAAGCTAGAAAGTTGCTTTAAACAGCAAAAATGTGAAGCTCAACGAGATCTTTCAAATGAATATAGTCATGACTGTATAGCTGTTGCCAAACTTTCAGAAATTGGGGAAAACCGCCCTGATCGGAAATCTCGAATTTTTGAACCGAGATTGCGCGGAGGGTGTTAGAACGCTAAAAGAATGTATTTCGGAAAGTTTCGCCCAATTTCATCCTGATTTGCGCCGCCAACCAACAATTTGTGCCCAAAAGGAATCACCACCTTAAAGTTCTTGAAAAATCAGACGTTCTGTAGAATTACTTATTGTTTATTTCGAATTTGAATAAAGATTGCATAAATTGCATAAAGAATAAACTTTTGGAGTTAATATTCTTAAATTAAGATTTAGGAGTTAATATTCTGAAATAACTACTAAATTCTAATCTTCTAGGCTTCTAAGATTTTATGTTTTTATGTCAAAGTAAAAATGAATATATTAAAATATTGAAAAGTTTATTTCCAAGCTCAAATCTTTAATTTTGCATCTGAGTCGAACTATTATAATGAATAATTATTTTGGCAGATCACTCTAATGAAGCGTTTCACCTAATCGCATTCCACTATCAAAGCATAATTAGTTTTTTACAGCCACCACCTCACCCCAGTCAGTGCTCTGGTTAGGGGTAGTGTCAGCTCAATTTACAACTTTGGCTGGTGAATGGGGGAAACTGACACCGAATAACTGCATTCACAATTATTGTGTTCTACAAGGCTATCAGTACGTCCATTACTTTCACCGTAATGGAGGTCCTGTGGTACCTCCACCAAGCAGGCAGCCACACCTGGACATTCTCGGTAAATTGCCCAAGGGGGAGTATCAAAATAGGGTTTCCCCTGGCGTACCCATTTGCGGCCCCACGTGGAAGCCGAAATGAATAAAGATCAGAGTAGAACAATTGTTCAGTTTGCGGATCCTAAGGATCCAAAATTACGTGCTTGTGGCCAATGCATAGGTTACATTCCCACCTATGTTTGGCCTGTGCGGAAGTGATGTAAACATCAGTTGTAAAGTTTAAATTATTAAATTAACCCTCAACAGTGATGCCACATTTATTTAACTCACAATCTCATTTCAGACTTTAAATTTCCTTTTCGGAAGGTCTTGAGCATGGGATTAAGCGCTCAGTAGTTAATTTTAACAGATGAAACAAAGTAGCGAAAATATCAGTAACTTATCTTTTGGAGTTTGTCCAGGGTCTCAGCCAATGCCTTGGTAGCCCCTGGCACAGTAGGGGTGTTGTTCCTTACGCTTTTGGAGCCTCGGCTAGCACAGTAAAAGAAACCATCCAAGTCTGCCGCTCATGATAAATTCCTATGCACATCCATGTGTAGCTTGTACTAAATATGAATAATTTTCAATAAATATTCACATAAATATATACGCTTCCAAAAGACTAAATTCCAGAAATACAAAAAGCGACTCTTGTTATTTACTAATGTTGCGATCTTTTAAACAGGTGACAAAACAAAACGTTTCGACCAATACGAGCTGAAAACCTGACCCACAATTACTGTGGGTTTTATACTTTCATACTTTATATACTGTTGGCAGTCTTCCCACACGCGGTGAGGTGAAGTGTACCTAAGGAGCTCACTCATAGTTGGTCGCGGGCCGGATTTTTGCTACCCACCCCGGCCCGCGGCCCGCAGAAGGGTACCCGCCCCGCCCCGCAGACAAGTAATACCCGCAAGGTACCCGCAAAATTTTTTCGCTCAACTCATGTGAAGAATAATTCGTTTTATTAGGTGATTCTACGCTATTACTGACTTTGTTAGTGCGAAAGACTCTAAAACAATCACAAAATTTGTTGCAAGCAAATAATTAGTAGTTTTTTCGAAAACTAATCAAATAAACGAAAAATGAAGTATTCTTTTCTTGATGACATTCCAAACATTTTGGTATAAGGCGGTGTCTAAAACTTGGAGCAGAAACAGGAATCGGAACAGCAGCAGAATAAAAACTGACTTCAGGAGCAAGAATAGAAGCGGAATGGTACCTAAATTTCAGGAACAAGAACACCAAATCAAAAAGCTCAAAAGATCCCAAGATTAAAAAATCAGGATCACAGGATCATTGCACTGCCTGCGTTGATGCATCTATGTAAGGTGAAAATTGCGGTTTTAAAATAGACCTCTGTTCGAAATTAGACTCCAGTGCCTGTTACTAAACTTAAACTAGAATTGTTGTTGCTACAAACAAACTTCTGTTTTTGTTCCTGCCCCTGAAAATAGATTTCCTCCCGGTTCCTACGTCTCCGTTCCTGTTCTTGTTCTTAAATTGAACCCAGATTTGCTCCCATTCCCAAAATTAGACTTCCTAGAAGTAGACCAGTGAGTATGAGTGCTGCTGGGATGACTGGTTGGCATTTTATTCACAAATGCAGCAAAGAAACACTTGGTGCTTCCTAAACTGCGGCCCGGCCCGGCCCGTCCCAAATTGCCTAAAATGCGGCCCCATATTAAATATTCAAAATACACTAGAATTGGATTTTTGGGCCGCAAATAGCCTAAAGTGTGGCCCTAGGCCGCAAACTTCCTAAACTGCGGCCCGTCATCCTTGGCCGCAAATTGCCTAAACTGCGGCCCAATTATCCTTGGCCGCGAACTGCCTAAAATGCGGCCCGAACTGTCTTTGGGCCGCAAAATGCCTAGAATGCGGCCCGAACTGTCTTTGGGCTGCAAAATGCCTAAAGTGCGGCTCGAACTGTCTTTGGGCCGCAAACTGCCTAGAATGCGGCCCGAACTGTCTTTGGGCCACAAAATGTCTAAAATGCGGCCCGAACAGTCTTTGGGCCGCAAACTGCCTAAAATGCGGCCCGAATGTCTTTGGGCCGCAAACTGCCTAAAATGCGGCCCGAACTGTCTTTGGGCCGCAAACTGCCTAGAATGCGGCCCGAACTGTCTTTGGGCCGCAAAATGCCTAAAATGCGGCCCGAACAGTCTTTGGGCCGCAAACTGCCTAAAATGCGGCCCGAACTGTCTTTGGGCCGCAAACTGCCTAAACTGCGGCCCGAACTGTTTTTGGGCCGCAAACTGCCTAAACTGCGGCCCGAACTGTCTTTGGGCCGCAAACTGCCTAAAATGCGGCCCGAACAGTCTTTGGGCCGCAAACTGCCTAAAATGCGGCCAAAACTTTTTGTTTCCTGCTCGGGGGCATAGTTGGGAGGATATTTGATGACATACCCTCCCCCCAACTCTCCGCTACCCCCTCGAAATCCCTCCCCCAGCCCTTTTTGGAGACAAAAACTAAATAAAGTTGGCTAAAAAGTAGTAATGTTTTGAAAATAACTGAGTAAGAGTAAAATAAGAGAAACCACGATGAGACGCAGTGTAAGCAGTGTTCTTCCTAATTTCAATGCATTTCTGTGCTGGAATCATTTGAAACTCTTTCATTTCTTTCATGAGATTTCATTTGAAACTGATGTCAACTTTTTTTGTCAAGCAAAAGGTGGGTCTAATAATGATATTAAGTTCTTGGTATTCTTCACATAAATCAGCAATATCATTTGATCAACATTTTGGTGTATTCAAAGCAGTGTTGGCATCTGGGATGGGATCCCATGGGATGGGATGGGATGGGATTGAAAACTCATCCCATGTGGGATCACTGGGATTTTGTGGGATTATTTGGCCTTACAATTGTCCTCAAACACCGTTTCCAAATTTTAAAAAAGTGCTATATTTTGGTAAATTTGGCATAAAATGTCTGTTCAATTTCATGATTGGCGTTTTGACGACTGCCAGCAAACAAAGCATGGAGCTCTTTAAGGTGCTGGTATCGCTTTGTGTAAATGTAACCTTACAGGCTCCAATTGTTATGATGAAAGTAGATGAAAATTTTTTAACATTCTGGACCAGTCCCGCATTCTTAGGTGAAAAGATAAAAGTCTTTGGTTTTTGCAAACTATTCTCTCAGTTCGTCATTGGTTGATATCAGAGTTGGAAGCCGGTACCTTTTTTGGCGACCCGCCCCGCCCCGCCCCGCGGCCCGCAGCCAATTGATACCCGCAAGATACCCGCAAAATTTTTCGAATGCTATATGATTACTACAATGCCATTAAATTTATTAAAAACTGCCAATAGTGTAAAATAAACTTTTATTTAATTAAACCTTCTAACCCACATACTTTACCAGTTTGCGGCCCAAAGACAGTTCGGGCCGCATTTTAGGCATTTTGCGGCCCAAAACAGTTCGGGCCGCATTTTAGGCAGTTTGCGGCCCAAAGACAGTTCGGGCCGCATTTTAGGCAGTTTGCGGCCCAAGGACTGTTCGGGCCGCATTTTAGGCAGTTTGCGGCCCAAAGACAGTTCGGGCCGCAGTTTAGGCAGTTTGCGGCCCAAAGACAGTTCGGGCCGCATTTTAGGCAGTTTGCGGCCCAAAGACTGTTCAGGCCGCATTTTAGGCATTTTGCGGCCCAAAGACAGTTCAGGCCGCAGTTTAGGCAGTTTGCGGCCCAAAAACAGTTCGGTCCGCAGTTTAGGCAGTTTGCGGCCCAAAGACAGTTCGGGCCGCATTTTAGGCAGTTTGCGGCCTAACGACTGTTCGGGCCGCATTTTAGGCATTTTGCGGCCCAAAGACAGTTCAGGCCGCATTCTAGGCATTTTGCGGCCCAAAGACAGTTCGGGCCGCATTTTAGGCAGTTCGCGGCCAAGGATGATTGGGCCGCAGTTTAGGCAATTTGCGGCCAAGGATGACGGGCCGCAGTTTAGGAAGTTTGCGGCCTAGGGCCGCATTTTAGGCTATTTGCGGCCCAAAAATCCAATTCTAGTGTATTTTGAAAATTTAACATGAGGCCGCATTTTAGGCAATTTGGGCCGGGCCGGGCCGGGCCGGGCCGCAGTTTAGGAAGCACCGAAACACTTTGTATCTCTGAATACTGGAACTGGCAAAATTAAGTGAGATGTCAAAATGCAAATGCAGTATGTTCTATTAACTATATATTAATGTTTACTAGTTTTTTGGACAAAAATAATTTAACTTTTCAGGTTAGGCCCGCACAGCTAAACGCGCGGGTAGTGCTGGTACTGAAATTTGTTAATACCCGCCCCGCCCCGAGGGTACCCGCAGCCAGCGACCAACTCTGAGCTCACTTGCGACATAGCTGGCAACATTCAATTTGTGCAGGAGTAAAACCTAGCTTAAAACCGTCCTGAAAACATGGATAGGGAGAAAACGATGAGTAAATAGGAAAAATTTAGAGAAAATTTTACATTTATTCGAAAACTTAGCTGTGATTGAGCAGCCGACTTCGCCAGTTGTTGGTCGGATCCGTCCGCATAATTAGCTGCTATAATTGTTAGCAAAACATCACTGATAATCTGAAATCTGCATAATTTTTTGCATTGGTACAAAATTCCCCCAATCCACACCGGTGTAATTTTTCCGGGGGAAATTACACACCGGGGGAAAACGGCACCATGACATATGTATCCCTTTATAACTTAACTTTTTAACTTTATGTTGTGATAGGGTTAGTAAGACTAATAAAATACAATTAAGTCAAATCTACCAACCAACAGTATCATGGCTCATGCCAGAGCAGCCGTAAAGGTCTTTTGAGCATAGGATAACGTGGAGGGAAATGGAAAGAGTAGGTTCAGTCCTCCCTCCAGACCAGCAAAGAGCATGTAGACTTCCCTTATTTTACCTTTGCGCAGAGAAAAAGGACAGACCTTCTCGAGAAAGAAAAAAGATAGGTAGACCCGTAGACCCCCTCACTTTCAGCAATCTTACCAATAACTTTACATTTGTAACCACATTTTATAGCATTTATGGAGACAATTTTAAGCTAAATTTCCTTTTAGCGATTTCGTTAGGTGACACGAAAAGAGGGGAGGGTAGGTGTAGGACAGGTTCTCGGGAGCGTGGCGTACTGACTGGGAGCCAGCAGATAAAGAACGACCAAGTATTTTTCTGACCGCTCAAACTATATATTTATGCAAGAAATGAATCAGATCAAAGAAGCTTTGGCATCTCCATTTTAGTCACCTCTTCATCCCATTCCAAAGAGTCCTCCTCCTCTTAATCAAGCAACATCTTATTGTTCATTAAACGCACACTAAATACCTAAACATGACATTTGTATACTCTACGCAAAGTATATTCTGTATTAATTTCATTTATGTTTACAAACAAGTAGATGCAGGAATGAGTTATGTCGTCTATTCAGTCAAATGCCTTGGCTTGGCTGTACTAAGGCTTCAACAAGTATTTGAGTTGAAATTTACAACCAGAGTACACTATTTTTACAATGTTGATTTCGTATAATGTTTGCTGCAGGATGCTCCAGCCATCGAGTCTTCTAGTCGTTGTTGGTGATGACTATTTCGCTTTTTCCTTTCCAGCGAACCCTTCAAAAAATCAGCCAAGAATTCCGGCGTAGACCCAGATTTCTGGATCATATCGGAAGTGACTGAATTTCTCCGCATTAGTGTCCACGTACTAGCTGTTGTACTGTCATCAATAAACTTCCAGTATGCACTTTGTCCTAAAAATGAAGATACTGAAAATTGGAGGGATGCCTGCCACCTGGCAGATGTGTTTTACACAAAGATATCCTGGGACTCTTTACCTGCTCCAATTGAAGCTTTTCTGCAAAAATTGTTTCTTGACAAAGTTAAGGAAGTAAAATTAATGAATTAATAGAGAGGAGATACGATCCGCTAATGTTGCTACTTGTTTTGCCATTATTTAAAATTTTTCAAAGTTTTTAAAAAAATGCTTTTCTAACCAAATGAACTTCTCTTTTGAAGTAGTCACTCTCAACACGTCTTATTCAGCTCTCCCCCAGCTCCCTGAAATTGCCATTACCCCAAGATGTCTTCTGGGTCAACGCCGCAAACAACTTTCATTGGTAATCCCACCATAATTGTATCAGAGGAGTTGGCCGTCCAGGGGGGAAACCCCTTGGATGGAGCTGACGGGTGGTCATGATGCAGTTAGTGCATCGTGACCATTTCTGCTCCGGCAGTAGCCTTGCCTTCGCCTCGGGTAACTGCTTATGCAATTATTCAAAGCCAGACCGTGGACCCAAGCAAAATTTGGTCTGGCGTTACTCATCCTCGCGAAAGCAACGGGGGTATGGCAGTACAGGAAAAAATGAATTAATAAATTAATTTTGGTCATAAAGAACAACATGAATTAGATGACTTTCTAACTCCAGATAAGGAATGAGTAATAATTGTTCAAATGTGATGACTGTAAGAGGAAATGCTACTTCAAAAGAGCAATGCAGAATGCAAAAGTAATTGTAAGAAAAGTATGTGGTCCACCAATGTTACAGCTGCCACCCAAATAATGCTAGGAGTTAGTAGTTACTTGGTATATATGGTCTGTCTCGCCACTGTATTTGGGAGTCCAAATATCGACAGAGATCATCCCAACTCAATTCTCCCTTCCTTCGAATGACGTCTTCCATTGCTCTCATCAAATCGTCCATCGTATTGGCACCCATTCTGTCCAAAGCTGCCAGCAATCGACGTCGCAGCTCAATTCTACAATATGGTTTTGAACTATACGAATTGAACCAATAATTGTTCACCTGATCATACCTATCGCTTATTTGTCTCGAGTGTTACACCTTCAAAATTTAGGTAGACAATTAACCAGAAAAATAATGATAAACAATCAACATTAAGTTTCAGCTGCGCAAATTCTATTTCATTCAATATTTAACAAGATCAAAATGTCTGTCTGTTTACATACTTTCCAAAAGTAGGACGACGTCCAAAGTAGTGCAGTCGTTCGAAGTACTGTTTCAAATGTGTTCCGGCCAAATCAACCCCCATTGTGATGACAGCCAAACCTATGACACAGTATGCGATGATCATAATTAAATAGATGGGACTATGACAATGGACAGTACCAAGCGCAATGGTTGTAATACAGCAGAATGCAATGTGAAAGTAGTACATAAATTCCCAATCATCCTCCCAGTACATTAGAAGCAAACTTCCGAAACAACAGTAGAGGAAAATCAGAACAATAAATGATAAAATTGGCCACCAAAGACTGCTGGACTTAGTCTCTTCGAGTTCCGGGTCCTCTGACGATACTCCGATAAGATTATATTTCGTTGGATCCTTGGGATCTCGAGACAATCCCTGAATTGTAACCTGATCTTTGTTTTGCTGAAACAAAAATCCAACATAGAAGATGGCAAAAATATGATTATGCTAATAATCCATAAAATCCTTCGTATCCTCACCATTTTCGCAGAGTCCAAAGCAAGTACAATAATCTTGCTGCGAACTTTTTAGCAGTGTTTTACAAAACCCCGCCACGATGTCGGCATGGGCCTGGAAAACGTTAAAAATTGTACCTGAAACAAATTGGCAGTTAGTTAATGCAAAACTTAAGGTGGTGGTGGTATGCTTCTGTGCAGTGCTTTTGTGGTGATTTTTTTAAACTCTATAACTTTCGCAATTTTAGGAGTTGAAAAGAGCTTTATACATCATAATCATCTTTTTACATCATAAAAGCTCATAATCAGGACATTCACCTGAGCTTACGAAACTAGCAAAATTAGCAAAAAATTAGCAAAAATTTTTTGACATAACGGCTAAACATACACCAAATATTTTTGAACATCGATTTTTCAAAACTGCGGAACCAGATAAAATTTCTTTTTGCGCTATCATGCAGAGAACATATTGGCCGAGGGACATTTTTTGGATTTCGCTCAATGTCACTTAACTTAACGGTTGAGAAAATAGCAAAATGCACGGAAATACTAAATTTTTAAATTTTGCACTAAATTTTGTTAAAACTGGTAACGTTTTAGTCAAAACCAAGAAAAACGTCTCTCCGCAATAGTACGAATTTCCAATCTGCCAAAAATCTCCGGAATCTATCAAGTATAGTTTTTGAGAAATTGATGTTTAAAACAAAATAACCGCAGTTTTGCCAGAATGGTTTTTCGGCCAAATCTCTAGCTGAAAGCAATAAAGTCCCACTAATTCGTAAAATGTGCATTTGGATATCATGGGGCAGCTCGGAGAGCGCCCCATAATATGAGCCAAAAAGGTACATTGCGTGTTTTCAAAATGCTTAATTAGGCATAACTAATTAACGGTAAGGAATTGAGAGCTAATATTTACATTTTTGAAATCTCCAGGCCAAGAGCTTTCGAATGATACCAAACTTGCCCGGAAAAAATGAACTTTGAAAATTTTCACTTTTCAGACCTACTTTCTAAGTGGGGTTTTTTTTTTTTTTCTCTAATGTTTCTCCTTTACGCTTTTGGTACATTTTCTAGCACACTGATTTTTCACATGCCTTATGGTGGTAACCTTTACCTATTATTATCTTGTTAACAAAACCATGAACCTGTTCACTATTGATTATTTTGGCCCAATTCGGCTCCTAGCGGTTTCTACAGACTGTCAAACATGGGGTTGCGAAGCGTTTGGACTTAGAAATTTTTCGAGGCCCCAACACAGAAAATTGTCAAAAAGTCGTCTAAAATGGCGTTTTTCGGCCATTTGGTGGTGCGCATATATAGTAAATCGGGGTCGCTGAAAACGATGAGCATATCGCCGAAACCGACGGATGTGACCCTCGGGCTGCATGGCGCCCGTGGTTCCTCGCCCAGGGTCAAAGTGGGGAAAAGTCCCCAAAAACAGCTAAAAACGACTATTTTTGGCCTTTCTGGAGCAGCCATATATAGTAAATCGGGGTCGCTGAACACGATAGGCATGTTTGCTTCTCCGTGTGGTGCCGCTATTGCGCTGCACTGCGATGCGGCAGCCGCAGCGACGCTGCAGGTGCAGCACCGTACAGCACGCCCTGTAAATTGCAATAGACAAGTTGTAACTGCCTGAAAGCTTGCCCTTATATAGTAAATCGGGGTCGCTGAACACGATGAGAGTATCCTCGTCGCTGTGCGACGCTGCTATCGTGCTGCGCTGCGGCGCTGCAGGTGCAGCACCGTACAGCACGCCCTGTAACTTGAAATGGACAAGTTGAAACTGCCTGACAGCTTGGCCTTATATAGTAAATCGGGGTCGCTGAACACGATGAGAGTATCCTCGTCGCTGTGCGGCGCTGCTATCGTGCTGCGCTGCGGCGCTGCAGGTGCAGCACCGTACAGCACGCCCTGTAACTTGAAATGGACAAGTTGAAACTGCCTGAAAGCTTGCCCTTATATAGTAAATCGGGGTCGCTGAACACGATGAGAGTATCCTCGTCGCTGTGCGGCGCTGCTATCGTGCTGCGCTGCGGCGCTGCAGGTGCAGCACCGTACAGCACGCCCTGTAACTTGAAATGGACAAGTTGAAACTGCCTGAAAGCTTGCCCTTATATAGTAAATCGGGGTCGCTGAACACGATGAGAGTATCCTCGTCGCTGTGCGGCGCTGCTATCGTGCTGCGCTGCGGCGCTGCAGGTGCAGCACCGTACAGCACGCCCTGTAACTTGAAATGGACAAGTTGAAACTGCCTGAAAGCTAGCCCTTATATAGTAAATCGGGGTCGCTGAACACGATGAGAGTATCCTCGTCGCTGTGCGGTGCTGCTATCGTGCTGCGCTGCGGCGCTGCAGCCGCAGCACGCTCTGTAACTTGAAATAGACAAGTTGAAACTGCCTGAAAGCTTGCCCTTATATAGTAAATCGGGGTCGCTGAACACGATGAGAGTATCCTCGTCGCTGTGCGGCGCTGCTATCGTGCTGCGCTGCGGCGCTGCAGGTGCAGCACCGTACAGCACGCCCTGTAACTTGAAATAGACAAGTTGAAACTGCCTGAAAGCTTGCCCTTATATAGTAAATCGGGGTCGCTGAACACGATGAGAGTATCCTCGTCGCTGTGCGGCGCTGCTATCGTGCTGCGCTGCGGCGCTGCAGGTGCAGCACCGTACAGCACGCTCTGTAACTTGAAATAGACAAGTTGAAACTGCCTGAAAGCTTGCCCTTATATAGTAAATCGGGGTCGCTGAACACGATGAGAGTATCCTCGTCGCTGTGCGGTGCTGCTATCGTGCTGCGCTGCGGCGCTGCAGCCGCAGCACGCTCTGTAACTTGCAATAGACAAGTTGAAACTGCCTGAAAGCTTGCCCTTATATAGTAAATCGGGGTCGCTGAACACGATGAGAGTATCCTCGTCGCTGTGCGGCGCTGCTATCGTGCTGCGCTGCGGCGCTGCAGGTGCAGCACCGTACAGCACGCCCTGTAACTTGAAATGGACAAGTTGAAACTGCCTGAAAGCTTGCCCTTATATAGTAAATCGGGGTCGCTGAACACGATGAGAGTATCCTCGTCGCTGTGCGGCGCTGCTATCGTGCTGCGCTGCGGCGCTGCAGGTGCAGCACCGTACAGCACGCTCTGTAACTTGAAATAGACAAGTTGAAACTGCCTGAAAGCTTGCCCTTATATAGTAAATCGGGGTCGCTGAACACGATGAGAGTATCCTCGTCGCTGTGCGGCGCTGCTATCGTGCTGCGCTGCGGCGCTGCAGGTGCAGCACCGTACAGCACGCTCTGTAACTTGAAATAGACAAGTTGAAACTGCCTGAAAGCTTGCCCTTATATAGTAAATCGGGGTCGCTGAACACGATGAGAGTATCCTCGTCGCTGTGCGGTGCTGCTATCGTGCTGCGCTGCGGCGCTGCAGCCGCAGCACGCTCTGTAACTTGAAATAGACAAGTTGAAACTGCCTGAAAGCTTGCCCTTATATAGTAAATCGGGGTCGCTGAACACGATGAGAGTATCCTCGTCGCTGTGCGGTGCTGCTATCGTGCTGCGCTGCGGCGCTGCAGCCGCAGCACGCTCTGTAACTTGAAATAGACAAGTTGAAACTGCCTGAAAGCTTGCCCTTATATAGTAAATCGGGGTCGCTGAACACGATGAGAGTATCCTCGTCGCTGTGCGGTGCTGCTATCGTGCTGCGCTGCGGCGCTGCAGGTGCAGCACGCTCTGTAACTTGCAATAGACAAGTTGAAACTGCCTGAAAGCTTGCCCTTATATAGTAAATCGGGGTCGCTGAACACTATGAGAGTATCCTCGTCGCTGTGCGGTGCTGCTATCGTGCTGCGCTGCGGCGCTGCAGCCGCAGCACGCTCTGTAACTTGAAATAGACAAGTTGAAACTGCCTGAAAGCTTGCCCTTATATAGTAAATCGGGGTCGCTGAACACGATGAGCATATTGTCGACGCCATATCTCGTCTGGTTCAACTGGTTCAACCGTGAACCAGTTCCTGGTTCAAGTTGCTGGGGTAGCATTTACTTTAACAGTATGCGTTAATGTTATGGTCAATAAACCATATTAACACATTACACATTCCCTCATTCCCAAAAATGAAATAGGACAAGTAGGGAAAATGCTCCTTGCAGTCGCATGAAAAATACAATATGAGCCAGAAGGACAGCATTCAATTCGGGAAAAGACAAGATTTAAAATGTATAATATGAGCCAGCATTTACTTATGTAAAGGACAAGATTTAAAAGTTTAATATGAGCAGCTCCCTTTCTCGGGCTCATATTGACGCCGCACGGACAGCCCACAGGGAGTGGTTTCTCTCTATCTTCGTCGTGTTTTGCTCATATGATTCTGACAGAGCATTCAGTCAGACATATACTTTATTGAATACACCAGATCTGTGACAGAAGCTAATGGTATGACAGCTAGCTAATGGTATATGCTGGCTGCAATGACAAAAAGGACTTGCTGAAAAGTGCGTTGTGTAAAAATACCCCAGATTATGGTTGCGTAAATATATAATACGTAATTACGTAAATATATAGTGTGATATTATCAATAGTCTAAGTAGCATGTTAAGTTACTCTATGCAGGCTCCTGGGGGGCGGCTCTGAGCAATGTCTATTTTTTACACTTACTCTGATTTTATACGTTGGCATCGATTAAGTTGCGTACATAACATCGTTCCCAAGGCGTCAATATGAGCCCGAGAAAGGGAGCTGCTCATATTAAACTTTTAAATCTTGTCCTTTACATAAGTAAATGCTGGCTCATATTATACATTTTAAATCTTGTCTTTTCCCGAATTGAATGCTGTCCTTCTGGCTCATATTGTATTTTTCATGCGACTGCAAGGAGCATTTTCCCTACTTGTAATTATATACTTAAAGTAGGTACAAAACCATTCGTGGAACAAAATCTCACTATGCAATTGGTAAAAGATAAAGGTCATACAAAAGCAGTGACATCTTGTGATCAGCTTCACAAAAATTATAATTCGAATACAAGTACTTTCCAAGAACACTACCTATTTGAGCAATAGAAGACATTTTTAACTTTTCTTACCAACTTACATATGAATCACGCAAAAATATTGGCTCACTTCAACATGTTATATATACTCCATGAATATACATTCCATTTATTCCTTCATAGTTCGACGGTTTGGTTTGTAAGTTTCTTGCCAGAACGTGAAAATTCACTGCAAGTTCGTGGTTAACACTGCGCAAGAACAGAGTTAACCAACCACACGTTAACCACTTGCTTAACATTTGGTTAACCACATTCGGTGCAAAATAGTTTGTGGTTAACTTCTAATTAACCAAGTGGTTACCAGTAAATCCGCTAACCATTTGCTAAATTTGAAGCAAAGCAGTGTTATAGCCCTTTTATTAGATATTGTGAAACCGCTGATAGACCTCCACCACATAGGGAAGGGAGGTTGTTTCTGTAATCTAATATATAGGCTTTCGGCTACCCCAAACCAGACTAGGGTATGGCACACAAACCGTTATGGCGTTTTGTCGTCATCACCCCAACAGACGTGTGTGGGAGGGAATTTTTAATCAGGGGGATGAGCTGGCGGTCAATTTTTAGCCCAAAAAAACCGGAAAATACGGATTCTGGGAAGAGGAGTAAACATCCCCCACCCCCAGGGGCGCACTTAGGGCGGGCGGAGCCGAAGGGGGCGGCCCCCCGAAACCAGATGTAAAGGAAATATTTTATTGTCCACACGCAGTGCGGACATAAAATTTCAAAAATTTTCGCGCCTTCGGTGCGAAATTGACTTGATTATTCCTTAATTTACCCTTATTTCAACGTTCTACATAAACTTTCAATAGCAGCTTTTTTGAAGATTTTTAAAATTTTCGCGCCTGCTGCGCAAAATTTACTCAATTTTTGCTTAATTTATGCTTATTTTTGTTTACAACCTTATTTTCAAAAATTTTTCAACTTATTTTTCATTTTTTTAACGAACCTCCCAGACCCCTCTAATTTTTTTGAGGCCGCCCCCTGCAAAACATTTCTATGTGCGCCACTGCCCCATCCCCAAATACACATATGCCCCCCACAAACGCACAGGTGAACATATTCTGGTCGAAGCAAGCACAATTCAATGGAAATGAAAAGCGAAGCCACTTGGCTTAATTACTCTTTTTCTAATGCTATAGTAAGCTGCCGCCAACCGCCAACCCGAACTAGGGAGCAAGATTAAAGCCTACGCCAACAGTAGGTATACCTATGGGTACATTAAACAGCAAAAGGTGTTATATTTAACTGCTTGATCTGAAACCTTCCTGTTATATATTCCTCACTGGAGCAAATCAGTTCAAAATAAATATGGTAGGTAGCCTTGTGTACGCAAAGTTTGATTGCAATAGCAAAACGTCCTACCTCAAATACAACACGGTTCCGTCGATTGCGCTTGAACAAGCGACAAAAGCGATATATAGTTCGTTTCACTTTTGGTAAGAAAGAATAGTCGAGATCTGAAACTCGATCCGATAGAAATTTTCCCACGTCAGCTCCAGTGAATATCATCAATGGAATTCCTATCATTCCATAACAAAAATGAAATATTTTGGCTCCTGGATTGGTTAGAATCATTGGTTCGTAACCTAAAAATAACTAAGAATTAATGAAGAAAAATTAATAATGCTAACTGACCACTTCTTAATACATAAATTTTATGTGTAAGGATAATAAACTTTTTGCAATTTTTTAATTAGCTTTAACTCGAAGGTGCACCGCAAAACCTGTACCAAACAATCTCGTTAAATTTCACAAACTGGTTGTATCGTAGGAGAGTGAAGTGCATGCAGATTGTACAAGAGAGAATGGAAATTCCAACTCGACGGTGTTACTCGCAAGATGTTCCAAAATTCCTCTCACAACATAGTAATAAAGCAGCACAAAATTTGCAGAAGCCGAATTAAAATTTCATATTATTATCCAGCGTGGTTGGAATCTGTTCGGATGTCAGCAATCCAAGCGGTTTATGATTTTTGAGCACCAGAGTAGCTAGGGAGCTACACATTGACATGAGTGCATCAGGTAGATAAAGCTTGTACTGAACATCGCAAGTTCGGCCCAATCATGGCGCCGCTAGCAAGGGCCTTGCTCTCTTTGATGAGCATGGAGGTAAGAGAAAGTTGGGAACAAAGACCAGGGGAATGAAAAGTGATAGAAATTCAGCGCAGAAAAAATATTTCCTTTTCCTTTTTATTTGAAACGAAGTAAGCTGAACTGATGAACCCAATGGGGTTAACTGACGGTATTGTGGTATGCAATAATTTGTATTCTGAGGAAAGTCTGGTCTTGCAAGAAAGCAAAGACATTTAGTAAGATATTTCAAAGTAAAACAGTTGTTCGATATCGAAAGATAAAGCGAATTCAAGTGAAATTATAAACAAAATCTGGAGCTTCTAACGCTTAAGAGATTCAACTAAAACATTTCACAACTGAATAAACACAAGTCTACAAAGGAATACTGTCCCTTTTGGGGCCTACTTGTTTCACATCAAATCAGTCTTACCGCAGGCTGTGAGAACAGTTAACGAGAAAAGCATTGATGGTTCAATTCTGCGCCAATTATTATAATAACTGTCATAGGATTCGTTACAACCCGGCCCCAAAGCTTGATGGCTTTCCAAACTTTGATAAACCAAGGCGCCAATAAAAATATACAGCAGACAGCCGCTAACCAAGGCTACATGAGGCAAAGCCACTTTTACTTTCTAAAAACAACAAAACCACCACGTTTTTAACAAAGAATTGGCAGAAACTGTGGTATTCCAGTCTTCAATGGACTTCAGTCTCACAACTTTTGTAAGAAAATCTCGGACAACTGAATATGCTGTTGCCTAACTGCCAGCTTGACCTGTTTGTCAGCAAACATGTAGCAATTACCGTAATCTACCTTCATAACTCTTCCCGAGAATGTTTTTGGTTTATCAGTTTCAGCTTCATCTTCATCGAAATACTGTAAGCCTTCCTTCTCCAGAAATTGCTTCAGTGACTGTGGTCCGTCCGCCGTTGTTGCTTCCATTTTCAGGGATTAAATAAAATTGCCAAGAGTGCTTCTAACTCTGGAGTCAACCAGCAGCCTTTGCTTAAAGAAATAACATTTAATTATGTAAATAAAAGGCTCTCTACATCACAATTCCGTTAGATATTACGAGAACAATGATTTTAGCAAGATTCAGGCAACGTTTGAATTGGACATGCAAAACACTGGTGACCAATTAGCCAGTGATAAAAATCAATTGCCTGACTAGAACAGGGCTGGTCTCAAGTCTTAATCAAAAGAGGACTTGGGACTTTTGAAACGCACTCATTTTACCAAAAGTTTTGACAACTAATTAGCTATTGATAAATTTAAACACTTCGAAACAACGACTAGGTAGTCCTCTGTCCTCTGAGTCCTCTGTCAACGTCCTCAACGCAACAACGAAAGGCATTTCTAAGAAAAGATGAAATTCCCAGAATTTTCGTTGCAAGGATGCTTTATTGCCGGTTTTGTAATAGATTACCTAAACGGAAATATATAAATTTTATATCGTTAAAAATATCTCGTTCTACGCAACATGATATAAAAAATTATGTACGATGTTCCTAGCTCAAGTTATAGTATTTAATTTGTCGAAAACGCCCGTTGCTAAAAAATGCCAGCGTTGTATGTTTATATGCTGAGAAGCCCCCCCCCCCCGAGATTTCGGCCTTAATGTTTCTAGCATCTTGCAAGTTTATTCTATTAGGAAGAGCTGAGTGTCTTACTCTTGGTATTATAAACTCTTGATAATACTAACACTTGATATCGGTATATCAACCATAATGCCCCATGGCTGGTGCACCAGGTGGGTTATGGTGATGAGGAATAAGACGCATGGGACTTTGAGCATTTATTCCCTTATGTCCCTTGTGATACCAAGGCACGAATATGTATGCACATCGCTAATTGTTTATACTACAATGTTGGGATACGTCACACTTTATGCACGTACGCATTCATTGATTAGTGTGGATTATTTTTATATTTCTATATTCTTAAGGCCAAGCTTTGCTTCTCTTAGGAGCTAGCTGACGAGTGGTCATGTTGCGGCCAAAGCATCGTGATCATTTCTGCCCCGGCAGTAGCCTTGCCTTCGCCTCGGGTAAATGCTAATGCAATTATTCGCGTACATACGCGTATAGATCGCGTACCCAAAGCAAACTTGGTTTGGCGTTACCCCTCCTCGCGAAAGCAAGGGGGGGGGTGGCAGTACAGGGAAAAACTAAAAATTTGGTCTCCTCAAGGATATAATGGCGTCCTGCTGTCATTGCTTAGTATACTATCCTCCAAAAGCTAAAAGTCGGTCTCAAATCTCCAACAATTCTTAAGCACCGCCTCAAATCCAAGAACCCTGTAGACAAAGGATTCCTTCCTGTGTTCCCACTATTGGTTGAGAGCATTGAGTCACATTGAATCTTATACACTAACCTCAAGCACCACGCCGGCTACAATATCTAAACATGTGAGTGAAAGTCACTGCAGACAGCGCACGGATAGCTACGCAAAAGCTTGGGCTACACAAAAACCTGAGCAGATCAAGAATTCACGAGCAAAGAGGAGAGCTTTCACAGCAAGCACTCATATTGAGTTTGGTAATGAGAGGATAAAAATTAGATAAAATATACTCGTATACCTAGATGTCATTTATTCTGGTACTCTTTGTCTTTGTTAGGTTTCCAGGATTCTTGAAGTTGAAGGTTTAAAAATTCTTATCTTTTACTCAAAAATTATTGATTTATTTGAGCTCAGCCTATGGTATAGGTATATATAATTTTGAAATTTGACTGTGAAAGTTAATTTGAAATTTTGGATTTATCTTTTGTTAATTCTTTTAAAATACTTATTTCACATAGGGAAGTCGTCTCGCCACATGGGGAAGGTAACTTGAATAATGTGTCCAGGGCGGGATCGATCGAACCACCCAACTTTCTGCCTTATCTTACACTCAACACTCGTCCTGTTAAGGGGTAAAGGGCAATGTGTCTCAGCTAACTGACTAGCTAAATCATTGGATACCCAGACTTTGATGCTATAACCTTCTGAGTTTAATTGAATTGCAAATTCTTACAAGTTTTCTGGTGGATCCTTCCCGTAAAAAATACCTCTGAAACAATCTTTCCAGTTCATACAAGTCCCTCAAGTTTTAGATAAACCTCACTCACTGTGCTAGAAAATAGAAACAACTGGAAAAGTTTCAACTTCCAAACCTACTTATGCGCTTCTAAACTGGAGACTGGACTGGACTAACCCGAACCCGAGAGAAGGAACACAGAAAGTGAAAAGAGGTTTGTAACAGGAATTTATCTTCCAAGATTCTAAAGCTCCAAATGATAAGTCAAAGCATTCAAATTTCAAACATGGAACTACCACTATTGGAAGAACTACCCACAGGAAAACGGAAGGCTTCAAAGATAAGACATATTTCAACGAGTAAATTAGTTTCCACAAAACTTGATAAAACATAAACCAAACGATAATAAGAAGCAAGAGAAGAAATAATATAGGCTCTTTCATCTGGTGTCTACAGGGAAGAACAAACATTTAGAATTATTCTCTTGATAAATTTGATTCAAAATAATGGATGCTTTTTAAATTTATACTGTGCGATTCAGCGTGACAGTGGTGGAAATGATATTTTCATAATGCAAACCGGAATTTTGCCGACTTTCATAAACAGTGATCTGTAGAATTAAAAATATACCGTTATCTACTTCTAGCGTTAAGCAAATTCTATTTTTCAGCTTCATCAAGCCCACTATTCAAGCGGCAAACCTTTATCTTTTCCAGAAATATAGCAACGACGAATCACAAAAAGATCTTTTGGATGTTACGTCCTGTGTAGTGTTGGGCGTTGGCCGGTGCGGCCAATGGCCGACCAAGCCATTGGCCGTTGTCCGAGAATTTCTGGGCCAATTGGCTTGGCCGGCCGTTGGCCGTTGGCCGGCCAATTGGCCATTGGCTATTTGTTGTCCGTTGGCCGTCTGGCCCGTCGTTGGCCTAGCTTAGACGTATTGATTTTACATCTACACTTGCAGAGAACTGGTCCTGTGCGGCCTTTCTACAGTTTATGTTATGTTAAGAGTTTGCATGTAAAAAATAAAATGGTAAAGGGTAAACGGCATAGTCGCAAAGTAAGAAGATTTCGAAGGGCGACTTGACCCATTTCTTTACATTATCACTCCAATATAATTCTCACGTCAGCATACGTGCAGCGATGAATATTAGGGTCTTTTCCAGATTACCCCCCCCCCCCACCACTCAAAGTTTTCTTAAAACTCCACCAAATGAGCTGAAATTTGGTATGGGTATGTTTTCGACCACGCTGAGTTAAAATATCGCAAAAATTTTCGATTTCGCGAAATTCGATTTTTTCTCGATTTCTAAGGGGGGACCAAGGGAAACCGAAAAATTTTTTGTCGCCGATTTTGCTGAAAAGTTGTACATAGGGGTTTTCTGGGCCGCAGAACACGAATCTGAAGACCGTTTTTCGATACCGGTTTTCGTTAGCTCAGCATAAGCTTACAACTTAAGCTTACAACTTTAGCTTATATCAAGCTAACGAAAAGCTGAATCGAAAAACGGACTTCAGATTCGTGATCAGCGACCCAGAAAACCCCTATATACAGCTTTTCAGCAAAATCGGCGACAAGAAATTTTTCGGTTTCCCTTGGTCACCCCTTAGAAATCGAAAAAAATCGAATTTCGCGAAA
Source organism: Trissonchulus latispiculum (assembly GCA_030248195.1). NCBI lineage: Eukaryota > Metazoa > Nematoda > Enoplea > Enoplida > Ironidae > Trissonchulus > Trissonchulus latispiculum. The sequence goes on along the minus strand of JASAND010028112.1, from coordinate 86,302 downwards.
TCGAAAAATTTTGCGATATTTGAACTCAGCGTGGTCGAAAACATACCCATACCAAATTTCAGATCATTTGGTCGAGTTTTAAGAACTTTGAGTGGTGGGGGGGTAATCTGGAAAAGACCCGAATATTATTATTCCATAACACGGACAAACGTGTTGAAAGCTTCAGGCTAATTGTTGTGCCCTCACGTTTAGCATAATGTATCAACGAATATTATTATTCCATAATATATGTACACACAAAGAATGAAAGGTTTCAAGCTTAACTATATATATAAGCGGAAGCGCAGAACTTTTTAGAAAATCCAATATAGCATATTTAGACTGATATTGAAAATAAACTAAATATTAATGCCATTGCATGTCGGAAAATTATCACAACTGGGTGTTTGCTGGATCAACCAACGGCCGGTGTCGTATGCTACTTTCCCCCATGCTAGATTTCCCCCCTAAATGCAAATAAATACGCATATGTATTAAAATTTAATTTTAACATTAAGAGAGAAACTTTAGCATGATGACGTCAGCAGGTATATAATCTTTCCCCCCCCCCTCATCCATTTAAGATTCGCACAATGTTTTTAACAGTTTTGAGTGGATTATATTTCAATGTAGTTTTCCAATTTGCTTCTGCGCTTTTAAAGATTTCAAAAAGGATGTGAAACATATACAAACTACAAAGCACAACTGTCACAGAGTTGGACGCGCTCGCGGTCGTGGTCAAATTTTCATGACAGCAATGACCGCAAATTTCTATCAAATCGTAATAATTTAGGCCAATTTGTAGTAAAAATTTCCCATTTTTTCAATTTCTTTTTTATTTTATCAACTTCACATTTGTTGTTTATTTTGTTATTTTAGTAGAGAGTTTTTGGTGGTTGGACAGGACTGTCAGTCCTTACTCTAGTTTCGGGTTTTTAATTTGCTTTATCACCTTTTTGTCTAATTTTAGTTTTGTAAATTGCTTGATCTTTACAAAAGATTTTCAACCACTATCGAATCTTTTCTGAAATTTGCACCTTTTGTTTCAAGTGACAATTGACAGGAACGTTAACTACACAGTACGTCTTCGTGATAATCAAAAGCAGAAATTTCAATATTCGTACATTAGATGCCAAAATGGAACGTTTTTGCGCGGACTAACTAACTTTCAATCAATTCAGTGCAAAACAATTCAATCAACAAGTTTTGAAAATTTCAATCAATGCCATAAGATTTGATGAGTATTAAAGGATAAAAATACTGGAAGGGAGGGAAACCAACGCCTAAAACAATGTTAATTTGAGGTAGTATGCTGCCGCTGCCGTTCGGTTGGTAAACCTCAACCTGAATGAAAGTGAAAGAAAAGGCACCCCAGACACACAGAATTCCACTATTGAATACTCCAAATGCAGCAAACGGAACCAAATTGTGTAATTTTCAATTGCGCTGTCGAAAAATGTATATCTAAGGGCCTTTTCAAGAAAGGGTAGAGTAGAGTTAAAATTAACTCGGTTCTTTTCAAGAAAGAGTTAAATGAGTTAATTTTAACCCAATAATACTGAGTTAATAATTTAAGTTAAGTTAGATAGAGTTTAAATTTCAACTCCGCATGGATTCGTGAAGAGAGTTAAAATTAACTCGCTTTAACTCTGCCCTTTTCAAGAATCGCGTGCAGAGTTAAAAAGCTGTGGAGTTTAATTTAACTCTACCCTTTTCACGAAAGGGTTAAATCTAACTCTGGTTAACTCTTTCTGAGCATTTTCTATTGAAATTTAACTCCAGGCAAAACACACAGGTTAAGCAGAGTTAAAATTAACTCTATTCATGAAACCATGAGGTTAATTTTAACTGTCATTTTTAACTCTTTTTAACTCTACTGCTTTTAACCCTGCAAGAGAGAGTAAAGAGAGACCCTTAAAGAGAGTTCAAACACGCAGAGTTAAAATTAAATCTGTGCTTTCATAAAAAGAGTTAATTTTAACTCTACTCTACTCCACTCTGCTCTACTCTACCCTACCTTTTCTTGAAAAGGCCCTTAGTAATACAATTGGCTGTACTGAGTTGCAGAAATTCAGCAGAATTTCCTCGAATTTATTTCTGTTCACAGACACAGCTGTTCTCGTAATATTGTTTATACCACAGTAAAACTACCCTAACATAAATTCAAGTCAAAGGTGGATTCGAACAAATTTAAACCTTTTATATTGTAAGGGGCTATAAAAGTAGACCCAATGGTTTTGTCCATTTTTAAAAACTAGCGGTACATAGAGTCCGAATTCCGTCTTTCCATTAAACCTAGGCCTACGATTCGATTAAGAAAGTTCAGTAAACTTAACACTTGCTCATTTTTGGTTTGTTTAATAAAAATGACATAACTAAAGTGGGAAATTTAACATAACATTAGAGGGGAAATTTTGGCATGCTACGATTCCGCCTGGGCAAAACTTAGCATGGGGGAAATTTCTGCATGCGACACCGGCCAACACTCGAGCAATGCATTGGACGTCGGCCGTCATCCGAAAATCTGCCGGACAATTGTCTACAACTCTATCTATTTAAAATAAAGAAAAACAGCAAAATTTTAGCAATGTTTCTGGGTTTGCAGGAAAAATTCCTATCTGGGCTTGAAAACTGCACGTTGGACGCCAGTTGGCCGTTGGCTGTTGGCCGGGCATTGGCCGTTGGCCAAGTCCGGCCAAGTCAATTGGCTTGGCCGACGAAAAATCCGGCCAACGCCCAACACTAGTCTTGTGTGTGATAGTTGAAACCAGGGTTTTTTGCGTCCAGATGTGCGTCTGGACGCAAAGTTTCTTATCTGGACGCAACGAAATTTTAACGGGACGCAAGCTAGACGCAACATTATTTCGGGAGAAAATTCAGTTTTGTAAGAGTAAAAACTTTAAATGTTTCCAGTACCATTTTTTCCGTTTTTTCCAAAAATTTCTTCGAGTTTTGGGGGCTCCGCCCCCAGACCCCTGGTGTTTGCCACTTTGTCGTGGAATGCCAAGGTGGAGGATCATGTCTCAATGTTATTTGTTAAGTCGTTGTCCACCTGTATCCATAGATCTTTTTGAACTCGCAAATTTCACATCAATAAGTAAAAAACATTACAATGTGCGTAACCGGGAACATTTGAGTTTTTAACACATTTTTGAAGAATAATACTACACCACGCATACACGCTGCAATTTACGCAAAGAACGAAATAGCATTTGATGCTTTAGTTAGATGTAACAGATACCAAATTAATTCTTTTCAACATTTTTATTACGGATTTATTCCTAATTGCAAAAAAATCTCCAACTTCTGGGGGGCTCCACCCCCCAGACCCCCCGCTGATCTTTTACACTGACCTTTCGAGGAATCAGTAATTCTCAGAGTTTTGAAAATGGACTTTGTGTTTTCAAATTTACTACCTTTCTTCTTAGTGATATTAATTTAATAACTATTTCATTAATTTTTAATACCGTAATTAGTTTATCTATAACATTGAAACATCAGAATAATGTGTGTCAATACAAACGAAGATTACGCACAAAATGCGTTTAATGCTACAGACGCTAAATTAATCTTTTTAAACATTTCCATTACGGATTCAATCCGTAATTGCCAAAAAATCTCCAACTTCTGGGGGGCTCCCCCCCCAGACCCCCCAGTACTTGCTTTCCATACTGTTTTCAGGGATCAGTAGTTCTCAGAGTTTTTGAAACTGAATGTATGTTTGATATTTACTACCTTTTCTCAATGCTATTCCTAAATATTTCATTAATTTTTAATACTTTAGTTAGCTTAACTATGTATGACATTGAAATATCGGAATAATGTGTGTCAATAATATTGAAAATTACTCAAGGTATTGCGTTAGATGCATTAGGTGCTAAATAAAACCTTTTTAAACATTTCCATTGCGGATTATTCTGGAATTGCAAAAAATTCTCCAACTTCTGGGGGGCTCTGCCCCCCAGACCCCCCGCAGTGTACATTACCCTCATCGCTGTTCTGTAGGTACCTTTGTATTCCTGCTTTAATGTTAAGCAGCATCAACTTTCTAAATAGTCTAAATAGTGTTACACTAAAGAAATTATCAAAATTTTTATAAATAAATCAATTTTTTGCACAGAAAGCACGATAAAAGAAAAATTCTACTTGGACGCAAAATTTCTTAGCCGGACGCAACTTAAACTTAGCGGGACGCAAGGTTGACGCAAATCCCAAAACCAAAAAAACCCCTGCCAGGGTTTTTTTTTGCGTCCAGAAGTGCGTCTGGACGCAAAGTTTCTTATCTTGACGCAACGAAATTTTAACGGGACGCAAGCTAGACGCAACATTATTTCGGGAGAAAATTCACTTTTGTAAGAGTGAAAACTTTAAATGTTTCCAGTACCAATTTTTCCATATTTTCCAAAAATTTCCCAGGGGCCGATGTTATAAAAATGGGGTTAAGGCTAACCCGGGTTAAGTCCATTTTGGGGTTATCCCCGAAATGTTTGGGTTGGGTTAACCCTTGGGGTTAACCCTGTATTAAACCATTTTTCGGGTTAGGTTAAGTTAACCCGATTATCCTATGCGTTAACCCCGATTAGCTCATGCAATCAGCTATTAACTAGCAAGGATTTAACCCGGTTATTCTTGGGGTTAACCCCAAACCTAACCCTAACCCCATTAGCGAAACCCGGGTTTTGCTGACCCAATTTTTATAACATTGGGTTAGGGTTGATAACCCGGTTTCTAACCCGGGTTAGCGATTTAACCGGGTTAAATCGCTTTATAACATCGGCCCCTGGTGTTTTCCACTATGTCATCGAATGCCAACGCTTTGTAATGTGTCAGTACTTGTTGAGTTATTAGTTGAGTTATCTACCTGTATCGATACATACATAATAGGTCAAAGCCCATTATTAATAAAATTTGTAGACGTAGCCGAATATCCAAATTTTTGGGATCATGTAATGTAATGAGGTTCATACATTCATGCATTAGCACAGTTTTTAAAGTCTAAATTTTGTTTTTGACTGGATTTTCAAAACATTTTCAGCTTCTGAGGGTTAATCCCTTAATTACCAAAAGTCAACCAAATTTGTAGAGCATCCAATTTTTGGTTTGGTTCATTTAAAGCATTCTAGCGCAGTCATCGAAAAACGTTTGTCCTGAAGAAATTCAGGCATTAAAGGGTTAATCAATCGTATTCGCAACCAACGTTAATATTTCACTGTTTTTGCCTTTGATTAATACTGCACTACGCATAGCATGCACGCTTTTTGTTTATTGATTATTACTTCTCAAAATGAAAACAACTCAAAATTCTATAATTTACAAATGTAATTTACCCAAAAAATGCATTAGGAATTTTAGTTAAATGTATCTGATGACAAATTAATCTTTTTAATCATTTTCATTACGGATATATCCGTAATTTCAAAAAATGTCTCCAACTTCTGGGGGGCTCCGCCCCCCAGACCCCCCCACTGCTTCTTTGTCATGATTTTTCCGGGATTCATTAGTTCTCAGAGTTTTCGAAACAGGATTACTGCCTTTGTTCTGAATGATATTAATTTTATAGCTATTTAACTAATTCTTAATTAGTTTAACTATAACATCAAAACATCTGAATTATGTGTGTCAGTAATATTAAAAATTGGTCATGATATATGTTAGATACAACAGATGCGAATTAAATCGTTTTGAACATTTGCATACGAATTTTTCCGTAATCGCAAAAAATTTTCTCAACTTCTGGGGGGCTCCGCCCCCCAGACCCCCCGTCGTGTATATAGGGCATAGTTCACATATTTTGTAATCGTGCATTACTTCTCAGTAGCATCACCATTCTAAGTACTTTTTCATACGATTAAATTATGTGTCACTAAAGAAATAATCGACATTTTTATAAAGAATACAATTTTTGCATATAAAACACGCTAAAACAATAATTTTACCTGGACGCAAAATTTCTTAACGGGACGCAACTTAAAATTAGCTGGACGCAAGGTTGACGCAAATCCGAAAACCAAAAAACCCTGGTCTCCATGCAATTCCAACTCCAAATGCTTCAAGTTGGGATAAAAGGAGGAAAGGGTGGAGGAAAATGATCCTATAATCCTTCCAACACCCAACTTCAAAATCATCGTTTCAACCGGCGAAACACTCCTATGCTGAGCGGCGAACACCAAATCCTGTATATATCCATCCTTCCCACGTCAAAAGACCCAAGGTTACCTTCCGTAGAGACGGAATCGAAGCTAAACCGATGAAAACCGCTTTCGTCTTGGACGCAGGCTCCGAATGCCACAAAGAGATTTCGGTGAGATGTGGATTCTGGGCAGCCACGAATCCAAGTTCGGACCATCTCGGCGGATGGGATTCAGTGGAAAGGTGGAGGACCCGCAATTCTCCACCGCTGGCGAAACTGTCCCAACGTGAAACCATTCTGCCCAAACTCTGAATCTTGAGGAACTTCAGTCGAGGGAAAAGAAGCATCCCTTCTGGCAACCTAAAACGATCATTTGACAGATCTTCAATCACCAGCCGCTCAAGATTGCAACTGGAAAGATTCGGATCCGACTGTAAAATGTTGGCATCCAGAAAGCGTAGGCCCAGACGTAGGGATCGAACACAGTCCGGGACTGATAGCCAGTAGGATAAGGAATTGTCGTAAGGATTCTCGTAGAAGAAGGAGCAATCGATTTCTGCGATCCCAGAAGACTGGAAGGCAGCACAGAGCTTCAGAAACTTGGTCTCCAAATGAACATTTTGAAAGATTAGCGACCTCAAGTCGGGGCAACAGTTCTTCAAAGTGCGACACACACTATATATCTCCTATAAGGGCTGCTGTTAGAGTGATAAGCTTATCACTGACAAAGCGAAGTTCCGGCAGACTTCTTGGATAGGCAGAAATAATACTGAGACAAAATTCATCCTGGCAATCTCTGTATCGTTTCGTCGGACCCGGCAAAGTCAGTGTCAGAATATGCAAATTAGGCAATCGTTGACTGATCAGTTCCATTGACTCAGAATTGATGGGCGAAGTTAGATGAAGTTTCGATAGATTCAGGCATCGGAAGCACACCCATTGAACGAGCTGAGAAATCGTGATCGGACCAGAATAAGACGGTTCCAATCCAATCACCAGTTCATCAATCTCAGAGTAAGACTGGAAGATCACCTTATCCAAAATCCAAATCCCTCCACAGAGATCCCTCTAGTGGAACTCGATCTCTCCAAGGAATGTAGAAAAGGATCTTTAGAAGAATTTCTCTTGGAAGATATTGAAGCTTCATAATTTGAGTCTGAAATTAAGAGCCTTAATAGCAAAACAAGCTGACAAAAAAGAGCTTTTAACTAAACCAGCTACTACAATTTTCTTAGTATATACTTGATCCTAATGTTGTGAATCCATATGTATCAGTGCCCGGGAGGGGGCCCAGCATTTATACTATATTCTGAGTAAGTTCCTGCTACAGTCAGTCTATAAATGGTTCCGTTTAATACCTAAAGTTGGAGCGACGATTCAATAATATTCCTCTTTAGAAATCTTCCCAAGGAAACTATAAACAGGATAATTTTAGGGATTATTCCGGGGTGGGAGATCCCGTCTCCCTGGGCCACAGCCCAAAAGAGGGAACTTCAGTGAAGGCTCAAGAAAAGCCCTGTAGTGTGCAGAGGACAAGTAAAATCATTAAATGTTTTTAAAAAATAGTGATTAAATAGTAATAGAGAAATGTTTTCACTTAAAGAATTCCTAAAGTGTAACGTTAGTGTAACGTAATGTAAAGTGTAAGTTCACCCTAATGGCTCAGCTACTGAGACCACATTTAATAAAACAAAAGCACTGGGAGCGACTCTCGAAAACTGCACAGACTGGTATAAGAAATTTAGACAGTATAACATTCATCAATAAGTCTTACAGAAACTGTTTTGAGACCCCCTTTGCAGACGGGATGCTCAGCGAGCATCCAGAGAAACTTCAAAGGACAAACAGCGCCACCTAGTCGCTAAGTGGGCTGAATAGAATATAGCGTATTTAAACACAGTAAGACAAACACTTTTAAACTAATTTCAACCCAAATTTACACAATACATATTTCTCATCACAAACACCACTCTTACTAAAATTTCACATTAAAATAAACTCACTAAAATACACACAATTCACACCTCACAACTCACACATTACATCTCCCCAGGGCTTACCGCCCGAGCTCCTGCGAGGGACACATAAACCAAAAGAGAGAAAATTTACCCAACAGTGAAAATTTTTGACTGAATTTTGGTAAATGGGTCTCAGTACATAAGTAAGCCAAAATACAAGAGAGAAATACAAAAATACGAAACTATAGTAAACTTGACTAAATAATAAACACAATAAAAATGACATGGCATCAAAAGACTAGTGAAGACCAGCCATAAAAACACGCATGGGAAACTGCCATATTAATGCCACGGGAAGGTGCGTGAATGGGCGACCCATGATCCTCCAGCCGCAGCGGCGGGGATCTCGTACCTGTATTACTAGAAAAACCCAAAAAAACAAAATAAGAACCGAAATGTCAGCTTCGTCTGGGTCTCTTCAAACTAGGGTACGGAGGTAGCCTCCCGCCAAACTTAGGGTGCGCCATCTCCGGCTGGGTGGGTGGGGGGGCCTAGCCTCGCATCGCTAACTCAGTTCCCTGCGGATCTCCTGCAAAATTAGAAAGACGAAAGGTAATTAATAAAATAATTTAGAGGAGTAGGTAATGAATTGAATTTAATCCCAGTGTTTCGCGTGTAAGTAGGAGTGAGTTTGTGGAGTCTTTAAGTAAAATATAAGTATTAAATTAAATTAAAAGAGTTACAGAGTAACCCTAAACATGCTTAAGCATGCATAAAAAGGACCAAAAGGGTACGGAGAGTCCCCAAGTACCCTCGTGGTACTTATGAAAATAAAGTAAATTAAATTAGGAGGGGGTTAAAAGGAGTCTTAGAGTTATATACTAAAAACGCGAAACACTGGTTAAAATATTAGTAGAAAGTCCCTTAAAATAAGAATTTTGGAGAAGATCCTCCCAACCGCGCATGCAGGCCTTAAAACAGAATGGGGCGTATAATTCGGGAACTACTTTGGCGCTCTGGAGTGGGAAACAAAACTGACATTTTAACCGAAAAAAATTTTAAAAAAACCAAATAACAGGTACCAAAAATGGACAGGAACCGTTGGGACAACTAAAAGACATAGGTATTAAAATAATTTTGATAAAAGTGTGGCGGCAGTAAGGAACACAAGTTGGGACATGGCTGTTGCGTCAGGTTACAAAAAATACGAATCAAAAGACACAAAACCCGCAATCACACCCGTTAATAAAAATACGAAAAGAAAAGCTGCAAGAAAAGAATAAACCCGGTTTTAGTAAAACTTTTGGACAAAACTCTGGTTGTATGATTAAAGCAAAGAAAATACGGACATGGCATATAAAACTGTACATCAGATCACATAGAAAAGGCAACATTATGCATAGAACACGGGCAAAGATCACTACAAAATACACAGAATTTGGTTAATTTTTTTAAGATAAAGCTCCTGGAAAATGGTAAAAGGTTAAGTAAATGGTTAGAAATTCTAATGTTTTAAATAAGAAAGCTCGAGAAAATGGTAAAATGTAAGTAGATAAATAAAGAAACTCTAAAATTTAGAATAAAGCTCGAAAAAAGGTTAAGTTTTTAATTGTTAAGAATACCACAAAATTACGACACGAAAATTAGAAAGGCAAACATCTATATTTAAAGCAAAAATAAACTAGTTCAAAGTCACCAATTAGGAATCGTCTTCATCGGGCATAGATCTATATACAGGTAAGCGTCCATATCGCTGGAATGGCACCAATCAGGAATAAGACATAAATTGAGCAATTAGTCTTCATCGAGTAGTCACCATCGGGGATTTGAATTCTGGAAAAAGTCATCATAAGGCAGTCTTCAAAATTGAGCAGACAAATCAGGGATAATAGTCCAAATAGAGGTAGTTAATAATTGAGGTTCAGGTCAAATGGCAATGATGGTAAAGTCAATGACATAGCATAGAATAGTAAATAGCACCGCCGCTGGAATGATGGATTGATAGAAGGATATAATATGATATGAGACCTCCGCCGTTGGTATGATACATCCGCCGTCACAATGATACCTCCGCCGTCATAATGATGCCTCCGCCGTCATAATGATACCTCCGCCGTAAAAGATGTTACATCCGCCGTCATAGTGGTAGGAAAGGGGAATTAAGCTACAACTACACCGTCGCGGTAAGTTGAGCTGATTACGTAAAGTTACACCAGTCGCTGGTAGTAACCGGGGGTAGGGGAGCGGTTCAGAAACGGTTCCAAACCGGGCCCTGGCGATCGATTGGGAGGCGGGAAGCTGCACGATAAGGGGCGGAAGGGTCAAAGATGGCTACGCAGATGCAAGGGCTGTAGACATTATTCTCCTGTCCAGGCGGTGCCAACCCAGCAATAAATTCTCCCTGGCGATTCACCGGCATGCGCAGCGCAGCCGCTCGCAATTCCGTTGGCGGGTTATCCACTCTAAAGAATGGCGGGGGCCATTCTGCCATTTTCCCAATAAAATAAGATACTGATCGTAACCCACTGGATTAATCCGCACGCAAAATTGAATGTGAAATTATAAAAGCAGCAACACGGATAACATGTGGCATAGCAGGATACGGTCTATACTAGTGACCCTATAATCAGTGGACCAGGCAGATGAGCACAACAAGGCAGCCCTATTGTGACCATCACACAACCAATTTCCGTACGAAAAATCCCCAAGAAATCAACGCCATTTCAACCAATTCCAGCTGACGGGCAACCCCTGGTTTACGCCCAACACTCATGTACCCGTCCACCGAAATCATCCAACCAAACATTCAAGCAGCAACTAGAATCTAAAATAGACCTCAGAAGAAGTGCAAAAACTAACAGAAGGTGAAAGCATGATAAGTGTGATAGAAAAATAGAAGAAAAAGAAAACTAAACACACAAGAGAGGGTGACCTACTTACAGTTAGCCTACGTAAAGGGAGAAAGAGAAACAACATTACACATTACACATTACACAAAATGCATTATTAATTCATTGTCACTTCAGTTTGGATACGAATTCCTTCTAGCTTGGTGCGACTGTAGCCTCGGTAGCTCAGTTGGCAGAGCGTCGGAGCGTTCATCCGAAAGTCGTGGGTTCGAATCCCACCCGAGGCCCGAATTTTTCGGGTCTCAGGTGCTGAAGTGACAATTTCATTTCTTACATTACACATACACAGGTTAAAGGCACACATACTAACACACACCCAGTGTATGCACTAATGCATACACTATATATACAGAAAAATATGATAGGGCCCCCTTAGCAATTTACAACGAAAGACAATCCCTTTGAGTTAAAAGAAAACCCCCATAGGTAAATTTAAAAATGAAAGTAAGAGAATCCCCCTGTTAGGGTAATTAAAAGGGAAGAAAGAAAACCTATGGCTAGATTTTACAGCCATAAGGTTAGAAGTTAAAGAGCAAAATTAAATAGAGAAGAAAACCCCACTTTGCATCGAACACAATAAATCCTAAAAGGAGGCCCCATTAAGAAATTTAATCCCACCCTATTCAAAGGGTTATATAACACAAATAATGCCAACACCAATTGTTAGAGATAAAACCTTAGGTAATACCAAAAACAGGAGCTCCCTAAAAGAACATTCAATACCTATTACGATACAATTGCAAGGCCCTTGCATTACACAAGGCCTATTACAGAAACTAGTGCTGCAAATTACGTACACTGCAGGTTGCCTACAGTGTCACAACTGGCAATTTGACTGGGGCATCTTGAAAAGGCTTCAACCTATTGATGTTAACCACCACCGGGTCGCTTAACCCGTTAGTGCGAGCAATACGATAATTCGTCACAGAGATCTTGTCCAAAACGCGATAAGGTCCTTCATATTTAGGCCGTAACTTCTTACTCAAACCTGTAGGTACATTCTTGTTCTCAATGTTAAGCATAACCAGGGTACCTGGCTTATACTCGACAGGTGAAGCTTTCAGGTCGTACCTTTCCTTGTTAACCAGTGCTGCCTCTTGCAAGGCTTCATGCGCCAGCCGCCAAGCTTCATTCATCCGGGCCAGTAACTGGCTACGTGCCTCACTATAATTCTGGGTAGTGCCTTCTTCACCAGGAAGCTGAAAGAAATTATCCAATGGATATCGGTAGTCTCTACCTGTCATCAGAAAATGAGGTGTTTCCTTCGTGGCACTGTGAATCGTTGCCCTGTAGATAGACAACCCCCACGGTAAATAGTCGTCCCAATCAGACTGAAAACAATTCACGTACTTGGCGACCAGGCTACGTATTGTCCGGTTGAAGCGCTCCACTACGCCGTTCGTTTGAGGGTGATATGCAGTAGTTCTGAGTCGCTCAGAGCCGCTAGCATCCACCAATGCTCTTAGGAAGACAGACATGAAGTTCGGTCCCTGATCTGTCAAAACCCGGGCAGGGACGCCCCACCGGGCTACGAAGCCATTGAAATACCAATACGCCGTGGTTTCCGCCCGCTCGTTGGGCATAGCGAAAGCCTCCGCGTAGCGCGTGAGGTAGTCAACTATACACAATACGCATGTGTTACCTCTGTTGGTCTCCTTCTGAGTGAAGTGCATCACATCCATAGCCACGACATCTAACGGTCGGCGTACCACCACCGTGTTCTGCATTGTAGCCTGATATCTACGTGGCTCTTGATTAAATTTCGCACAGGGCTTACACTGAGCAATGAAATCCTCTAGATCTTGGGACATACGAGGCCACCAATACTTTGTTTCCAAGCTGGCCATAGCATTTTGGTGGGCCCGATGACCGCCCGTCGTGAAATCAGAGTGAACCTCCTGCAAGAGCTGCTCTCGCTGGACCTTAGGCACTACCACAGTAGGGAAGGGTAGCCCTCTACGCTCTGCATGTTTGTTCAGGTGCCAACGATATAACACCCCATCTCTAATAAAAAATGTAGACCGTAATTTCTTTACCTCTTGTGCTTCTTGTCGGTTAGTTGGTAACCTCTTCTGTTCCAGGAAATCCAATAAAATCGCAAATTCCTCTTCGTCGCGAAGTTCTCGTTTCCAAGTAAGCAGGGTAGGTGGCGCGGGAAGTGCCGCCGTCAAGGCGAACACTTCCGGTGGATACATGGCCGCTGTTGCTTCATGCTCACTATCTTCAGGCTCATCAATTGGATCCAGTCTTGACAAGCAATCAGGGCCCACGTTCTCACGCCCCGGCCGATATTCCACCGTAAAATCAAATTCTAACATACTAAGAGCAAACTTAGCAAGCTTACCTTGGCCCAAAGCCTTGATATTATTCAACAAATCCCTGACTGCTTGATGGTCAGTTCGGAGAACAAACTGTTTACATGACAAATAATGCCTAAATTTCTGACAACCCCATAAGGCTGCAAACGCTTCCATCTCCGTCGCGGAATAACCCTTCTCACCCTGGGTCAGGGTTCTACTGGCGTAGGCAACTGGTCGTTCACGTAGCACCCGTGGTCCATTAGGCTTATCTGCGCTACGTGGCACTGAAAATTGTTGCTCCAAAATAGCACCAAAACCCTGCTTACTGGCATCAGATGACACGTAAAAAGTTTTATCAAAATCGGGAAAGGCTAATACTGGAGCTTGAGTCAAGTGCCGTTTCAGCTCCTCGAATGCGTGTTGACAAGCTTCAGACCAAACAAATGGCACCCCTTTCTTCAATAAGTCCGTTAGAGGGGCGGCCACTTTAGCATAATTAAGCACAAACCGTCTATAATAGCCGCACATTCCTAGAAAAGATCGAATACCCTTCACGTCCTTTGGTGGCTTAAGCTGAGACACAGCCTTAACCTTGTCCGGGTCCACACTAATGCCGTTACGGCCCACGTAGTGGCCCAAGAAGGGAACTGATTCGCGAGCAAAGCAACATTTCTTGAGCTTAATGCGTAGTCCATTGTCGCGCAGACGAGTCAGGGTCGACCTGATCATCTCCAAGTGAGCTTCTTGGCCTGTAGATGGGATTAAAACATCGTCAATATATACGGGCAAATCAGTCAAAACTTTTTCCATCAGACGTTGGAAAGTTGCGGGTGCGTTGCACAACCCGAACGGCATGACATTCATATGGAAGAGGCCCATATGTGAGACGAAGGCCGTTTTCTCCCTATGTTCTGGGTAAACCTCAACCTGCCAATACCCAGCCGCTAGATCAATAGTCGAAAATATCACTGCCCCTTGGAGTTGATCCAAAATTTCGTCGATTTTGGGAAACGGATAGTTATCCTTCTTCGTAATTTTGTTTAGCCGTCGATAATCAATGACTAAACGTGTGGTCCCGTCCTTCTTGCCGACCAAGATACACGGGGAGGACCAAGGACTAGTAGAAGGGGAGCAGACCCCCTCATCCAGCATTGCCCGTATATGCTTCTCAATTTCCGCTTTATCTTTGGGGTTATACCGATAAGATCTACCTTTAACTGGCCCTTCTTTACCAGTATCAATCACATGTTGGTCCACTTTGGTCCGTCCCGGGTTGCCCGGTCTGGCAACCACATCATAAAATTCGACCAATATATCCCGTAATTTCGCTTTACCCTCATCGTCGAGGAACATAGAGTCGAAATCCACATTCTCGTCAATAAATTGTTGACGTTCCTCTAATGATGGCATAGGCTGTGAAGTCATTTCGTCCGCAGAATAGTGCATATCGTTAAAGGCCTGGAGGCCTTTTTCGGTCAATGCTGGAGGTTCCTCGTAACCCCAGTTCTGGTCAGCCCCGGCAACGCACACCGTGGGGTCGACCCACCTTGGAACTGGTATTGCATTACCCACGCTGTTAACCATGGGCACCGTGTCACCTGGGTGGTACGGCTCCAATTGCTCGACCTCCTCGAGGGCATGACGCAGCTCTTTCTCGTTTAGGCGGGTGGCTGGGTGGGTCGCCCAACTAGCCAGATGAGGGTGCACTTGTGCAAAGTTAACACCTAACTCAGCAGCATACCGAAACCCTTGTCGTTCCGTGACCGTAGTGACCGGTTCCGCTTGGCCAAGGGGTAGCCCCTTCGGTAATTGAGCCGTTCTATCTAGCGGATTATAGACCTTGATGTAATTAACCTGAGAAGAGACTTCCAAGACTCCAGGCACTGGACAAACTTCATAGTCCTCTAGGACCTCCTCTGATGGTTCGAACACAACTGCCTGGTTAATAGCTGGTTTTACCGCACCACCAAGCCAACAACGAACCGGGACCATAACTTCCGATCTAGGAGGGAGTTTACATGTTTCCCGCATACAATAATATACCGTACAGGACACGGCTATACTGAAACGATTAGCTAAGGCCTGCAGGTCGCCTGGGGTCAGCAAAGGGACCTTCTTCTTGTCGCATAAAAGAAGGTGTTGGTGAGGAAAAATCACCCAGTTATGGTCTGCCTGGAAGTCATAGCCAATGATAAAATCTTGCTGTAGACTATTTGTAACATTAAAAGTATATTCATACCGAACGCCATGCAATTTGAAGGCAATCTTGGTTGTACCCAATATAGCTAGGCTCCGGTCGTCGGCAGCCGTAGCCACCTCCGTAGCTTTCGTTTCGTCCAGATGTAATCGTTTGTTGCTGTTGAGTTGATCGAAGAAATGTTTGGACATCAGGCAAATATTGGCCCCTGTATCCAGCAGGGCTAGTGTTTTGATGCCTCTGACTTCCACAATCACGTACGGACTTTTCTTCAAGGCGATATGAGTACACTGCGAGACAAAGAATGGGGCCGTCCCATTCAGTACAGAAAGGACCGCTCGGTTTAGGTGCTTAGTCTGCGCTGTGGGTTGCCCACTATCGTCCTCATTGTCGCTGGCTTCTACGTCTAGATTAAACTCGACTCGTTGGGCTGGGCTAAGAGCGGCACGAAGCTGCTGTTCTAAGTCCCATATTCCGTACTTGTCCCCAAGATCAGTAGAAGTCGCTTCTTGCTGAGTTACGGTAGACGTGCCGCTTTCAGCTAGGTTTCCAGCCGGAGCAGCCGTTCCTGCGGTTGTGACTACCTCGTCCTGTTGTAGTGCTGTAGCATCGTCCTTATTAGTGGAAGTATCTTCCTGCGTCGCAGGTACCGGTTCCTCATCCACTGGTGTGCTATCCAGCACAATGATCTCATTCGGGTCGTTTAGGCGAATTCCCCGTCTACCCTTGCGGGGTTGCGGTGGGTCCTCCGACCAGATAGGCTGGTCTGGTTCGCGGAGGGTTCCCTTCTGTTGAAGTTCTAGGGTCCGTTCATAGTCCTTCTGCACGAATTCAGCCAATAGTTGTTCGAAGCTCTGGGTGGACTGCTGGACCTGGTCCGTCACGGACATTACGTTAACAGACAGCTGCTGGATCTGTTCGCCGATAGACTGGGCAACCACCTGAGCCTGTTGGACAGCTTGACTAACAGTTGCCCACCATTGTCGAAGTACCGCATATTCCTGGGTTTCCAATAGGGCGAATCTATTACGGGTAGGTATACCGGGTTGCACCGCTGTTTTCGGGTGTTTCGTCCCTTTTTCTACCTGTTCCCACTCACCCTGAGTGTCTTTGCGCAATTTCAAAGGTGTTAGTGGAGTAGCTCCAGACCTATGAACTTCGACAGGCGCTAACGTAAGACCCGAGGTACCAGATTCGTCATCCGATACGTCCGTTTCCGTTAGCTCCCTCCGACTAGGGTTATTCGCTGCCGACCAGGGTTTCAAAGAACTCGCCCGCTTGGGTGGAGACGCCCCAGTAACCACGATGCTGGGCGGTTTCTTCGTAGGGATGGGAGTTTCCGGCACTACCTGAGTGCTGACCGCCAGATCTGACGTTGGGGTTTCCCCAGTGCTTACTGCTGAAAGCCCAGTACCCAAGGGTTGGTTTTCCCCAGGGCTTTTAGCTTGCTCCCCATTTACAGGGGCCTGGTTTTCCCCAGGGCTTTTGCGATAAGCCCCAGTTCCCGACTGATTCTCTGTCCGGGTTGGCGTCCATTGTTGTAGAGGCCGAATAACCTCGATAGGGTCCGTCTGTACCTCCTTCGAGGTAGATGTTTTCCTTTGTCTCCGCGTTGGGCCCGCGCCAGGTTGCCTAGCACGAGTCTGTGCCGCCATGGCTGCGGACAGTTCCTGCCACTTCATGGCTTTACGCACTACAGAAAGCATGTTCCACTCTGTACCAGGTGCTTGCTTCCAGCGCCTATTATATGGGACTGGTCGTTGGGAGGCCCCTCCATCGCCGAAAGGTTTCACTTCTTTGCGCCACCGGTTCCAGTATTTATATGGCTGAAGGTTACCTTCGCCATCATAGACTACGTCTCCCCCATCCGGGAAACCTCCATTTGCGAGGACCACCTCCTCTTCGGGGAACCATTCGGCCCGTCTACGCACCTGCTTGCACGTTTTACACGGGCATTTCCATGGATTCACGTCCTGGTTCGTGTCTGTATTCAAGTACAGACACGCGGGTTCTTGGGGTTGTGGGGGAAGGGGGTCGCCTCCTTCACCCTCACTTTCCGAGTCGCTACTCCATAGACCCCCGTGATTCCAATAGGGTTCGTTATTGGACTTGTTAGAAAAATTAGAATTAGTAACAACAACAGCTTGAACCGCACAGACCATTTCACCAGACGGCTTTGTCGGTGCGGGACACGGGGCCAGGTCTACTGCCCGTACCCCGCATTCTCGTTTCCCGTTTCCGGGAAACCTTCATACCGACGTGGACCTACATAACCTCGGCTAATAGAGCGGGGTCTAACCGGCTGTTGCCGTTGGTTCCTTTGGTCCTGCTGGCCTCGGTGCCGTTGCGGCTCCTGCTGGTTACGCTGGTCCTGATTCCTTTGTCCTTGGTTCCGTTGGTTCTGGTCGTAGCGACTCCGGGCAGGGGGGTCACCCTCCTGACCTCTGTCCCGGTACTGTCTATGGGTATTACCCCTAGCCTGCTGCTGGCCCTGATCATTCTGATTCAGGTATTGCAGGTAATCCGGGCACTGCTGTTGCCTATGCCCGACCAGGCCGCAGTACCAACACCTGCCCATAGGTGGGCGCGGTGGTGGCCGTTCGTCATTACGTTGGTAACCCTGGTTACGATTCTGGTTCTGATTCTGGCTCTGTTGTTGGGGCCGCTGCTGGTCTTGTTGGGGTCGCCCCTGCGTAGCGTTATAGCCTCGTAGTCCCTGACTCTGGGCACTAAAGACCATAACAGCTTGTTCTTTATCCAGTTCTACCTGTACTGACTCCACAATATGTAGAGCCCGAGTGATCAAATCGTTCTCTCGCACATGGGGCCAAAATTGAATGTCGGCCAATGGGGCCGCCATTCTAGATCGCAAATCCGCTTTCAAGCCTCTTTTGAACTGAGCCACTACCTTCTTTTCCCGATCGAAACCAGGTTCAAATGGAAAGGCTTGCACCGCTAGCAAGCGTAGCGCTGCCATATAGTCGTGCGGCTTTTCACGCGGTTCCTGCATCCTGCTATAAAATTGCTCCGCATATTGTTCCGTAGTAACAGGCAAGGGTTCATACAGCTGTCGGATCCTAGTCACTAGGTCCTCGAACGTATCCGGTGGGCAGGGAGTCATAGACTCTTTGACCTTATCATCAAGTAAGGTCCACAGAATTCTATACTTCATACCGGCTGGCACGTCATGAACCTTTACTGTGGTTTCGAAATTCGCCAACCAGCTAGTGAATTTGATGCTACTCTGTGAACCTTGAAAGGGTTTAACCCCCTTAAAGCCCTTCAGATATTCACCCAGATGTTTAAAACTCTCGTATGAAGAGGGTTCTCGCTGCTCTGAAGGACGTGGTCGTTGCGACCGCTCTCGCCGAGAGGCAGGGTAATCCCGATCCCGCGAAAGCGCCTAGGGCTAGGCGTTCTACGCACGGGTGATGGGGACTGGTAGCCCCGTGATGGGGTTCTAGACCGCCGCATATCATCTCTCTGCCGGCGGGGTTGCGCCACCGGCGATCTTCTCACCTGATCATCAGATGAATCCAGATCTATAATTGGTTGGGCCCGTTGTTGGCTCCCTCTGCGGCTACGGACCGGCTCTGGACTCGACTGCCGAACTGGCCTAGACTGCCCCATTTGGAACGGGGGAGCCCCTGCATCCGGGTCCATACTTGGATTGGGCCACATACGCAGTAGCTCCATACAAACTCGAGGAAAATTCTGTTCAAGTGCTTCCCATGTTTCTTGCGGGATCTCCGCTATCCAAGCTGTGAGCAAGCCTCTGATCACGCTATATTCCTGTTCGGTCAGGCCTCTCACTCGGAAAAGGCCAGCAGTATCCGGCGTTTGAGGCCGGTGTCGGGCCGGTACGGTGGGTTGGTCCCGTAGCGGGACCACCCACGCATCCATGGGTCCGCGCACTTTCGGTTTCCTATCCGGGTCTTGTTCTGGATCACCCCCGTCCGGCCGCTGGCTGCTGCTAGCCCGTTTCGAGGGTTTTGACCGTGTGAGGTCGATATGAGCTGTTGAGCGGAACCGTGGACCTGACACTGCTGGTTCACTAGGGCCTGCTACCCCTGTTTGTCGCGAATTTCCGGTCCCCTCTTGCCGTCGAGGCTTAGAGCGAGTGAGCGGAGGGAACGGCTTCGTTCCAGGTTGTCTGCGTATGATCGAGCAGTCCGACCCCAGTCTTGGTCGTTGCTGAAATAAGTTCATTTCCAGCTGGTTAATAAAAGCTCGTAGATCCGAGACATCAGACATCCCTGGCACCGGTTCTGCTAGAGGCTCCCTATCTGGCTCTCTGTTCCGGAGAGTAGAATCGATCCGGGCTAACTTGAGCCGAAGAAACTCCATTTGGTCTCTAAGGCTTGCCTGTTCATCCCATTCTTCCTCGATAAATTCGCCCTGATCAGGAACTCATCGGTCTTCTGTGAGGCCTCGTCCTCTTGTTGGTCGTCATGACCCTGATCCGTGGCTTCCTCGAATAATTCCTCCCTTTTGGAGGCCTTATTTTTGGCCGAGTCTGAACGCAAGTACGGTCTACTAAGCGTAGCGCTTGTAGAAGCAGGGCCCGCTGATGCCTGGCTGGATGATGATTGAGTAGAAGAATTCTTACTCAAGGTCGGTTGGGAAAACAGCCGCCCAAAACCATCTGGGTTCAAGGGCCGGTTATCCATCGCATCACTGGAAGTGGCCGTATCGGCCGGCTTGGTCGAAGCCTTAGCCGTTTTCACGGGTGAATGTTGAACAGACATTTATATAAGAGTCGAAGAAAATGTACACAAAACAAAGGTTCAACAATTAAACACGTACAATTAGTTAAAATAGAAAATCAAGTTAAAATGAAACACTTAAAAGAACGACTGAATAACGTACACAATATAAATACCAGGAGATCAAATCTGAGAAATCAAAAAGGAAAAACAAATACACTACTATTATGACGAAAACGTACGAATAAGAGGGACCAAAGCAGAAAAAGGAAAAGAAAAAGGTCGAAGACTGGCAGCCTAATGTAAAGTTGGAAGTGTAGGGGCAACCAAACTTTACGGGCGGAAACTGTGCGCGTATGGAAACGACGAACCTGGAGGAGACTTATGTTCCAGTCGACCTGGGCAGGATCTCGCCAAGAGTAAAATACGACTAACTGAAGGCTAGATAATACTGGCTAAGGGACTAATAAATGTCTGACTATTGACTTTAGCAAGAACTTTGGATAAATTAAATACACGCTCAGTGACTAATTAGCCTACCTAGATTTAGAAATAACACTAAGCCTACCTACCGAATATACAATTCTAACAAAACCTAAATAAAGACACCCTAATGGCTCAGCTACTGAGACCACATTTAATAAAACAAAAGCACTGGGAGCGACTCCCGAAAACTGCACAGACTGGTATAAGAAATTTAGACAGTATAACATTCATCAATAAGTCTTACAGAAACAGGGGAAATTCTAACAAGTATACATCCTAAGAAATAACTACAGTAGACAGGACATGAATAAAATTTAGATACAGTTACAAGACAATTTACGCAAACAGATTCAACCCAAAAATTACTTAAACCCTTCTAAAATAAATGCCTCAAAGATATTTCCTTAAGCCGTCGCGGCTATCAGCAACTTAAATGTAGTGTCATAAAACTTTTCCTAAAACTAAACATAATTTATTAGGTATTAAGATAAACCAAACAAAGCTTAAGCCCACTTAGACTGGACTCTCAAGGTCGCCTTGGAGTACAAACACTAATAGCTAAACACAATAACTTACGATTACCCAGCGCTGAAGTCCAAAATTTGCAGGCACACACTATAAAAATAACAGGGCAGGGAGTTGAAGTTAAACCAACCGCACGCTAGACTGAAAAGAAACAAGACTGACTAGTTTTTGAAAGGGATGCTGAGAGAGGAGCCTAGTGAATTTTGATTGGCTAGTTTTGAGACCCCCTTTGCAGACGGGATGCTCAGCGAGCATCCAGAGAAACTTCAAAGGACAAACAGCGCCACCTAGTCGCTAAGTGGGCTGAATTAAATATAGCGTATTTAAACACAGTAAGACAAACACTTTTAAACTAATTTCAACCCAAATTTACACAATACATATTTCTCATCACAAACACCACTCTTACTAAAATTTCACATTAAAATAAACTCACTAAAATACACACAATTCACACCTCACAACTCACACATTACACCCCCCACAAATACTGATTCTCTCCAAAAATAGAAATGACAAATTTCATGAATTTTTCCTAAAATTTGTATTTAGAAATTTTTCGCATCGTCAAAATTTTTGCCAGGTTTCTTCATGTTAGTTTACAAAATCAGTTGTACGGAACAATTTTTACACGCCGAGATGCCAGAATTTCCAAAATTCTAATTGGAATTTGCCCGCCACTTCGGGCACAGTAAATCAATCGCTGGGAGTTTCCCATTAAACGATCCATAAAGATTTGCCTATAAATAATCCAAGTACAGCTATACCAACGACCACAGAAAAAACTGAATTATGCATGTACTGTTGTACGATTAGCAATCCTAATCCACACACTGCTACTAATTTTTTCCTCTGACTAGCCGCTCCGCAGCAGTGTCTCTTTTATCTAGGTGCGTTCTCTTCATGATGTCTCATGAAAAATTGAGGCACGTGCCGCCCCTTCCCAAGTATCGGGAAACTGCTACTGCTGCTTTGTCAAGAAAGGTAAAGACATTAACAACATCCAAATGACATTCCCATATTGTTTTCGCAGGGGAAGACAGCACACATTTCCTCAGCACTAATTGTAACCGAACGGCGAAAGCGGGAACACTATTCTCGGGTTTGCAGGTAACTGGGCTATATTTAACACATGGCGTTAACCCGGGATAGCGATTTAACCCGGGTTTGGACGTTGATAACATCGGCACCAGGCGTCTTATAACTCTCACAGGTCACACCCGTTCATCTGTGACAGGCGACTACCGACTTGCATGACCTCGTCTTCCGTTTGAGGAGAATTACGGCAGAAATTCACACAATCTCAATAAATTCACTAAATCACAATCATGCGATGGTAGCTAGAAGAAAGCCTCTCACATAAATTTACCCTTCACCTTTCACTACCTCACAAGACGTATTATTGGTCCTTCCTTACTTATATATTCTTGATCTTGACGCCCTACTAGCCAACCTAAATGTATCTTTCTTTAACGTACAGAGGTTATAGGCAACATCTACTGACGTATGTTGTGGTTACGTGCTATTTTATTAGTATAAAAACTGTTCAATTAGAAATGAATCATTAAATACATCTGAGGTTATTTCTTTATTGAACATCAGGTAGAAATTAGGACTTATTTAAAAAATGAACAACTAAATTAGCAATACAACCAGTGAACTCCATACAAACAAAATAGCAAATAACAGCATCAAAATAAAAGCCTGTCACTTAGCAGTTTTAGGTGAACGTAGACTTACTTTAGAATGGACGTTTTGCATATTTAGTAAGACAAAAGTAGTAAACCGAAGCCAGATTTCCGAGGTCAACGTTTAACTCTTAGAAACCAGACTCAACTAAACGCCAAATGATTGAATTCCAGGGTAAATCTCAGTAAACTAACTAAGAATAACAGTAAAACTCAACTACAATAAACACAATAATACTACAGATCACAAAAACTTCCAGAGTATTGAAGGACTTGCTGGGAAATCTCAGAAGAATATTGAGACGAAAAGTTATTTCTGGCGAAACTTGACTGAGTTGTTGCCATGACTAATCTAAAAATATTAATGACTGACTAATCCCATAGGATATCCATAAATGAAACAAACGGGATACCATAATTAAAAATCAGGATTCGCATATTGTGCAGGAAACAAATTTTTTAAAAATTTTTGTATTCGTAGAATGAATTATATCATTTCTACGTAGTATTTTCCCTTCTTCCTCTTAGTTTATGCGAGCTTAAGGTTGAACGAGTCTTGCCAATTTACATATCCAAATTTCCTCCAGTGGCGAACCCTGTACAAAAAGAAATTGCTTTCGCACCCGAACAGTGCTTGAAATTCAAGAATTAAGCAATTTCCAGGTTCAGTTTGTCAATTTCAGCAAAATCTATAAATCTAATTTTGTAACCATCAAAGACCAAATGACGACTTGAGGGTATAGAAACGTATTCTCTTGAAAGAGGAATCGAAGGATCCAACAGCTGCGACGCCTCTTTCAGCAGAGGTCGCCATCGAGAAAACCGCATCTCAAGTTGCACCTCCAAGGAGACGGTCAAACGCAACAGTAGACCTCCTTTACTAGAATAGAATAAATAGGTAAGTGGGGAATGCTGGGAAGAAAAAAAGTTCCAGGGGAAAGGTCAGTTTGAAGACGGCGGCGCCGAAAACCAACAAAGTAGACAGCAAATAAAGGAGAGTTAGACGAAGAATATTCCGTCACTTCAAGACGTTGCAGAGATGGAAGGGAATCACTCAAAACTTTGGCACCAACTCTTTTTTCGTCATCAGAAAGTCCGGACTCAATGTCCAAGGAAAGAGTGGTCAAACAGTCAGCAAACTTCTGAACGCAAGAAACGATGCTGTGATATGATTCCCCAGTAAATCTCGCCTCCAGATATCGTAGACTGGGGACGTCCATATCAAGGTTCCTCAAAAATTCCCACGGATTAAAAACGTGAGACTCAAAGTACTCTGCGTCGGCATGGAATCTGTCCAAATTTCTGTCAATCACAACTTCTTTCAGACAATTTCCTGTTGACAGGATAAAGTTGAGATTTCCAACGTCGTCAAACTTTGCCGAAAACGATACCAGGAACGGTAATCTCAAGACGCCCGCATTGCTTGACGGCAATGTTTCCTCCGCAGATTCGTCTTCATGAAATAACAACTCCAAATTCTTTAGATTCGGGTACACTGATGAAAGAGTTAAGAAAAATGTTTCTGCTTCTTTCTCACAACTTAATCGCATCGTTTCAACCGGTGAAATGGCCTTGCACCGTTCGACCATGGCGAAATCCGTAGGGTTCCCATCCCATTTCAAAAGACCCAAGGTTAGTTTTCGTAGAGAATGAAGTGAAGCCAAACTAAAAAATAGGGTCTTAGTATCCACTGAAGTGACTGAATGCAACCAACATATTTCGGTAAGATGATGATTTTTGGCAACAACGTGTTGAATTGTGGACAAACTCGGAGGGTCAGATTCGGTGGTTAACTGAAGGACTCGCAATTCGCCGCCCTCAGTCAGACGTTCCCAACTCGAAACTACAGGACCTGAGCTGACGCCCTTTAGGAATTTTAAACGCGGAAAAGCGGGCAGTTCATCAGGCAACAGAAAATCGGCAAATGGACTGCTTTCCATCGTTAGCTGTTCAAGATTGCAGCAAGCAACAGTGTCCACGTAGTGCCAGTTTTCAGGCCCGTCACACAAACTCAGATTTACTGATCGTACACAATCGGGTGCGTTCAACCAGTTTGATGGCGAATCGGCAGGTGGATCGCCATAAAAGAAAGAACAGTCGATCTGCGGAATTCCAGTGGATCGAAGGATGGAGAACATTTTCGAGAACTGGACATCTAAATAGACGTTGTCGAAGATTAATGACTTCAAGTCGGGACAGCAGCGCACGAGATTGATACACAAATTCGATGCAGTCTCAAACGGCAAAAGAATAAGATCGCAATGTTTTCTGACCAAACGCAGCTGTACCAAACCCCTTGGATATACTGAGAACAAACTCTGGCATATTTCGTCATCTACCATCAGAGTGCATCGATAAGGTGCACCTTGTGATAATGCCAACGTAAGATTATGCAAATTAGGCAGCCGTCGACTGATCAATTCCATCGACTCTGCACTGATAGGACACGTGAATTCAAGCGTAGACAGGTTTGCAAATCTCGACGAAGCCCATTGAACGAGTTGATCCATTGTGACGGGACCACAGTATGACTCTTCCAATCCAACCATCAATTCGTCAACCTCAATATAAGATTGATGGATTAACTGATTGAAATCTCTGCAGACAGATCCTTCCATGGGGACTCGATCATGCCAAGGAATATAGGAAAGAATCTTTAACAGAATTTCTCTTGGTAGTTCTAGCAGTTTCATGACAGCAGACCTACTGAAGCCTAAAACTAAAACACCTTTTACAATAATATATTATATTCTTGATAATATAAAAGGAAAGAGCCTAGGCTCATTTTTGGAATTTTTCTTTGGAGAGGCCGGCGCCCCCGAAAGCTTCGATTGACAAGGAATTTGGGGAGGAGCGCTAAAATCATACTATAAGTATAATGTGGGTAATAGCGTCCCCGCTATCACCCCCTTTCCAAGTCCTTTCCCAATTCCCACTTTCGCTGTTTTTCCTAGAACTCCCCCAAAAACCCCCCAAATTACCCATAGATATTGTATTATTATAATTGTTGGGAAGCCCGATGATTATGCATTATGCTTTTGACTAAACTAGCTACTATAATTTTCTTAGTATATATACTTGAACCTAAGCTTGTGAATCCATATGTATCAGTGCCCGGGGGGGCAGCATTTATACCATATTGTGAATAAGTTCCTGCTACAGTCTAAATAGTTCCATTGAATACCTAAAGTTGGCGCGACGATTCAATGTGTCATAATATTCCTCTTTAATCTCCCAGGGGAAACTATACACAGCATATATAATTTTAGGGATTTTCCGGGGTGGGAGTTCCCGTCTCCCTGGGCCAAAGCCCAAAAGAGGGAACTTCAGTGAAGGCTCAAGAAAAGCCCTGTAGTGTGAAGAGGACAAATAGTAAAATCATTAAATGTTTTTAAAAAAATAGTGATTTTCAATAAAAAACATCTAGTTAAAAATGGTTGGATTGCAGCAAGTTGGAGCCAGAAAACAAAAACTTTGTCGAAATTTGCCAGACTATTTTGTTTGTGGAAAATTTCGTGAAGAAACCGCCTTAGCCCGCAACTGAACATAAGACTACAAGTTTATATGAAACTGACGAAAAGTAGATTACAAAAGCGAACTTCAGAATTGTGAGTTCAGTGACCCCCTCAAGAATACACCAACAAAATCCGGAACACAAATTTTACAAAATTTCCTGGTTTCCTTTCGGAATTCAAAATTAAATCTTTAAAACTTCAAATTTTGCAGCAGATCGACGACAAATGTTTTCACATAAAGAATACCCAAAGTGTAACAAATCAGAAAGTCTTACAAAAGCTGAGCGCAGATATCAATCTTAGTCTGATTACGAAGCAGCCTTTCTTCAAGCAGCAGATCAAATCGCTTCCTGTGAATTACATATTTTGTACAGATATTCTTTAAAACGAAAAAATACGTAAAAGAGTTGGCGTGGTTAGATAAACAAACCAACAACTCAAGTTTCAAACTTTATTCTACGAGGAAGAGCGCAGGTTAAGCTTGATTGAGTTCGACCGCATATGACGCCCCCCCACAAATACTGATTCTCTCCAAAAATAGAAATGACAAATTTATTAGAAATTAAGAGTATTAAGAAACGTATTTAGAAATTTTTCGCATCGTCAAAATTTTTGCCAGGTTTCTTCATGTTAGTTTACAAAATCATTTGTACGGAACAATTTTTACCCGCCGAAATGCCAGAACTTCGAAAAATTCTAATTGGAATTTGCCCGCCACTTCGGGTACAGTAAATCAATCGCTGGGAGTTTCCCATTAAACGATCCATAAAGATTTGCCTATAAATAATCCAAGCAGAGCTATACCAACGACCACAGAAAAAACTGAATTATGCATGTACTGTTGTACGATTAGCAATCCTAATCCACACACTGCTACTAATTTTTTCCTCTGACTAGCCGCTCCGCAGCAGTGTCTCTTTTATCTATATAAGTGCGTTCTCTTCTTGATGTCTCATGAAAAATTGAGGCACGTGCCGCCCCTCCCCAAGTATCGGGAAACTGCTACTGCAGCTTTGTCAAGAAAGGTAAAACATTAACAACATCCAAATGACGTTCCCATATTGTTTTCGCAGGGGAAGACAGCACACATTTCCTCAGCACTAATTGTAACCGAACGGCTAAAGCGGGAACACTATTCTCAGGTTTCCAGGTAACTAACTGGGCTATCTTTAACACATATCGTTAACCCGGGATAGCGATTTAACCCGGGTTTGGACGTTGATAACATCGGCCCCAGGCGTCTTATAACTCTCACAGGTCACACCCGTTCATCTGTGACAGGCGACTACCGACTTGCATGACCTCGTCTTCCGTTTGAGGAGAATTACGGCAGACTTCACACAATCTCAACCAATTCACTCAATCACAATCATGCGATGTTAGCTAGAAAAAAGCCTCGCATCTATTTACACTTCACTTTACAAATTTACACTTCACCCTTCACTACCTCACAAGACGTATTATTGGTACTCCTTACTTATATACTCTTGATCTTGACGCACTAAATGTATTTTTAGCGTACAGAGGTTATAGGCAACATCTACCAACGTATGTTGTATTTACGTGCTATTTTGTTCAGGGTTTTTTTTTGCGTCCAGATGTGCGTCTGGACGCAAAGTTTCTTATCTGGACGCAATGAAATTTTAACCGGACGCAAGGTAGACGCAACATTATATCGGGAGAAATTAACTTTTGTAAGAGTAAAAACTTTAAATGTTTCCAGTACCAATATTTCCGTTTTTTCCAAAAATTTCTTCGGGTCCTGGGGGCTCCGCCCCCAGACCCCCGGTGTTTCCCACTGTCATGGAATGCCAAGGTGCAAGGTCATGCCTCAATGTTATTTGTTAAGTTGTTGTCCACCTGCATCCATGTCAGATCTTTTCGAACTCATAAATTTTACTTCAATAAATATATAGATCTTACTAGAGTCATAATAGCAGAATATCCAAATTTTTGGTTCTTCCAAAAAACGTTTTTCGCAAAAAATACGTAAAATGCAATTTGAATTACATAATGCAAGACTACCATTTTTCTAAAATTTCAAATACAAAAGGCCTATGTACGTGCATTTCACGATGAATTTATTGTAACTAGCGTATAGTAAAATGGGGTAACTTCGGCTGGTTTTCAAAATTTCAAGCAGTAAAACTTTTGAATTATTAGCCCAACCGAGCCAGTTTTGGTATCAATTTGACGCTTTCGACGTCCTCTATCGCGCTCCGCTGTCATACGTTGATATTTCGAAGTGCGACATTAATTTTGGCCAGATGCCGAAGTTACCCCGGGTGGGGTGATTTCGGCACCAGCACTAAATTAGCGCGTTTTGTCGAATTAGAGATTTGTCGAAAAGAGTAAAAATATTAAATGTTTCCAGTTCCAAATTTTCCGTTTTTTCCAAAAATTTCTTTGAGTTCTGGGGGCTCCGCCGCCAGGCCCCTGGCGTTTTCCTTTCCACTTTGTCATGGAATGCCAAGGTGCCAGATCATGACTCAATGTTATTTGTTAAGTCGTTGTCCACCTGTATCCGTATATCTTTTTGAACTCGAAAATATCACATCAATAAGTAAATTTACAATGTGCATAATCGTGAACATTTGATCGTTTAACACATTTTTGAAGAATAATGCTACACCACGCTACAACTCTTGTTTACTGATACTGTTCTGACTTTATTCAAAATACAAAAATTTACAGTTGCAATTTACGCCAAGAATGAAATGTAACAGATACCAAATTAATTCTTTTAAACATTTCTATTACGGATTTAATCCGTAATTGCAAAAAATCTCCAACTTCTGGGGGGGCTCTGCCCCCCAGACCCCCCGGTGCTCTACTTCCAATTCCAATGCTGTTTTCAGGGATCAGTAGCTCTCAGAGTTTTCGAAACTGAATCTATGTTTGATAATTACTAATTTTTCTCAATGCTAGTCCTAAACATTTCATTAATTTTTAATACTTTAATTAGTTTAACTATATTATAACATTGAAATATCGGAATGTGTGTCAATAATATTGAAAATTACTGAAGGTATTGCGTTAGATGCAACAGGTGCCAAATAAAATCTTTTTAAACATTTCCATTACGGATTATTCTGGAATTGCAAAAATTTCTTCAACTTCTGGGGGCTCTGCCCCCCAGACCCCCCGCCGTATACATTGCCCACATCTATATTCTATAGGTACCCTTGTAATTGTGCATTTTAAGCAGCATCAACTTTCTAAATTGTGTAATCAGTGTTACACTAAAGAAATCATCAAAATTTTATAAATAAAACAATTTTTTGCACTGAAAACACGATAAAACAAAAATTCTACCTGGACGCAAAATTTCTTAACCGGACGCAACTTAAACTTGCGGGACGCAAGGTTGACGCAAATCCGAAAACCAAAAAAACAACCCTGTGAAACTAGTGAGACAAGTCAAAAATGTTGTTTATACATTAGCGGACACATCTTGAAATTTCAAAATAATTCGAATCTCGCGAAAGTTAATACGAATATTCGAATAGCTAATTTTTACTGAATAGTTAATGATTGAATGAGTGATTCAACTATTTGCTGAATTCTAAGCACTTACTTCAGTACTTACCAAAATTTTGTAAGTTTTGCAGGCCTTACACCTCGGCCATCGGCCATCGGACAACGATCAACCGATCAAAACGACCCTCCTTAATTTACGGAAAACTGGTATGAATCAACCATTTTAGAAAACTACATAATGTATTATATGCGATCGCTATGTAGTTTGTGAGTCATTATTGACGTTTTCAGGCGGAAGAAAGAGAGAAAAGGTATGAATGATAGATACCAATTCAAGAACATACATAAAGGCCAATAAGTGACATTATAAGATATGTGCACAAAATATCATTGGGTAGCAATTACCCTGTACATGCTTGCTACGCGAAAAAACTGAGGATACGATGGATAACATATGAATCACTCACTACGATGTGCTACAGACACAATCATACAAGTTAGGTGCGTTCACTCGCTGACCACTCTGCCAGACTGATACTAGTATTCAGCGAGCATCGTCAGTGGCGTACCGACATCCGAGTTGCAGCTTTAGGTTTTTTGAACACCCTGATTGAAAAGGAATTGAAAGGCGTTTCTGCCCTGTGGTCCCATTCACACGTGTCGTTTAGTGTTTACATGCAAACAAAAACATAGACCCTGACCTCATTGCTGAGACAGGTAAATATAAGTAAAGAGTATTTCCAGGCTAAGCCTGGTGAGTAGTATAACTTATAATATAACTTGAAATAATGTTAAGTAAATATAATACATTCTTAATTAATCAGAGGATAATGTGTTCTTATGTTATTTTCATCAGTAAGTTGGAATTTTTCTTTGATCCATGTTTGCTGTTTAAGGTTTTGTCTAAGCTGCGTAAGAACATCTTCTTTGAATCTCCTCTATTCAGACAAGTTTCAAATATATCTTTATAGCATTTTCTGAGATTAAGCAATTAGTCATTTATTTCACAGATTCGTGTTAATTGTCAGATTATTGTATTTTTCATGATTTTACTGGATATATTAGAGCTGCGGGAGGGAATTTGTAAGTACAAAAATCGAAATCTTCCCATTTGTCATACATTTTAGTAGTGAAAGTTTCATTAGAGATACTTAAGTTTAGGTCTAGCAAATTAGCTTCTTTATTACTTGAATTAACTTTATTTAGTTCTAAATCTAGGGGATAAATTTTTGTTTGATTTCTTTCCAACACGTTGTGATCATTAATGCTTGTGATATCGTCAATGTATCTGCATGTGCATACATAGCCATGTGTGAATTATCTTTGTCGGTTATAAGTTTATGCTCAAAATCACGCATGGGCAATGCCTGCACAACTCCTGCACATGTGCAGGCTAGGAAATATTTACCCCCGCGCAGTGCGCAGCAAAAATTATACCCCCGCGCAGTAAAATTTTTACCCCGTGCAGGAAAGCGCGTCAAGATTTTATCCCGTGCAGCAAATTTTTATCGAAACGCAACAAAATTTTTACCCGCCGCCAGCAAAGCGCATCAGAAGTTTATCCCGCGCAACGAAATTTCTAACACGAGCAGCGAATTTTCCCAGGCTCAGTACAATTTTTACCATCGCGCAACTAAGCGCACCAAAATTTTTTCCCGCGCATCAAACTTTTTATCGCGCGCAGCAAACGTTTAATCACCGCGCAACAAAAAAGCATTAGAAAATGATCCCGTGCAACGAAATTTCTAACTTATGCAGCAAATTCGCTTAGTACAATTCTTACCCCAGTAGTATAGTATCCTTTTTTCGAGCCGCACTCTGGGAGGGAGTGACCGTTTCCCCCTTCCTGGCCTTCTTCCTATTTGAGTCCATTGCACATTCCCCTCTCTTTTGATTCTGCTAAACTGTTCCGTTCCGTCCCTCTGTGTTCTTCCCCCGGGGCTTGGGACCCGGCGTCGGCCCATTACCGGACATTACCTGCCTAAGCTGAGTCAGTTAGCTAAGCTACCTAAGTAACTACACTTCCTACCTAGCTAGCTAATGTAATTATCGTTTTTCCCGGTCCATCACCATCCATTTTTTTCATTTTATATCTAATTTTTTTACATTTTCTATGCAAAATTAATAACAAATATGTATACATATATATATATATATACAGTAGTCCTAAAGAGGACTGTTGGGGTAAAGGTAGATTAATGATTGCTATGACCTACTGCATACTCATTTCCGTCTGCAAGACAAACAAATATTCTCATTTTTACTTCACTTCGAAACGGTAAAGCCTTTTCTAAAAGTATACCCACAGCCTTAACTTCTGGGTGGTTTCTAATGAAATTTTCAGCGTCCATCCTTGCTTCTGCAAATGAATCAAAAAACCCGGTCCCTAAAGAAGTTTCCCCGCTATCTAGAATAATGCTCCAATAGTAACTGCACTCCATTCTTATGATTTCTGTGCAGACTTTGAGATTCTACACGGCGTGCTTGTATTTATTTCGTCCCTTAATTTTTCCAGCAGATTCCCAAGACGGTTTTTCCCTTGATAGCTTTCGATAAAATTTTCCGTTCCAGTCCCCCAGTATTTTTCAAAGGAGTTAACAAAGACAATTTTCCTTTCACCGGTCCGGAGTAATATTTCTCTAGCTTGTTTGTTTTGTTCAAATTTTGCTCGAATTCCCTCTAGAACAACTTTGTCCTTAATTAGATCCCAAACCTTTTCATCAAATCCTTTTATGTTCTTCGCAGCTTCTTTTTGACGTCTAGCTGTTTTTTCGTTTAGAATCGCTTTTCTGCTTTCCCAATCATTAAAGTATGCTGCTTTTTCGCTTTCATACCACTGTTGGACTGAGTAATACATTTTTCCATGAAGTCGAAAGGGGCTGAAGTGAACGTTGCTTAGAGGGCAGTAGCCAGTAGAGAAAGTAGCGCAATCATTTACTGTGGTTGGCTCCATTGTAGTAAAATTTCTTCAGGTGTTCTTTCACGTCGTTTATAGACTTTACTGTTTTTATGTCTGTTTTTATGTCTGCTTTTATGTACTCTCCGCTTACAAACTTTTTGTTAAACTTTTCCAATCCTTCGATCATCCATTTCCAAGTACTTTCCTCAAAATCAACTCGAAATACTAGTAGCTCATTTTTTCTCGGAGCGTGCACAACCAAGTCGCATCTGTTTATTCCTGTAAGACCCATCATTCCCATAATCTGATAGAAATACTTATGCCGTCTTTTTAGGACAAGTTTGGTGCCCTGGGAAATTAGGTAGAACCCTTTCCTTTGGAGAACGATTTCGAAAATAGAACGGGGTTTGGGATTCTGATCGTAAATTGTCTTGATTTCTAAAAGCCATGGGTCCGGGTTGCCATCCTCGTACACAATTCCGTCAGGACTCCCACCCAACCAATCTAAGTGAGGAGGAACGCAAAACCCTGCTGGGAGAACTCGAACTGCATAGTTCATGTGTCGAATATATGCTTGTCTCCCCTCGTCCTCGTGCCGCAATCCGTAGATGCACGCTGGAATTGACTTTCTCTCTGGATTATTTATTCGTTCTGCAAGATTTTTGGCTGCTTTCTCCGACTTTACCATAAGTACGTCACCAAATTTTGAGCTAGTTATTCTTCCCTTCCTGTGGCTGAACCAGGATTCGTTGTTGTTCTGGCCCAAGGTGGACAAAAAAATCTGTATATCTATCGCTGCCGACATTTCTTAGATTTCTTCTGCCCACAATATCTGCAGTGAATTTTTTCGTACTCGTCCAGTCTTTTATTTCTTTCTTTTCTTATCTCTTTCTGCTTTGACGTTAAAGTTTTTACTCGCTTTTGAGGGACGCTTAGTTTCTTGGATGGGCTACTAACTTCTTTGAAATATTTAAGAAATGCGTATATGCGTATACACAGTTGAAATGTTTACCGCGGAAATAAATCATAACTCTATATCCTGCTTTTATTAATTTATCGTTTTTATTGATTTATCGTTTTTATTGATTTTTTGTTGCTTTCTTTCTTTTATTAATGACACAAGCTGTGCAACAATTTTCCAGCCTCGATTCTTGCTGAATTCCATTGCAGTAACCTTTGCCACCAAGGAGTCCTTTCTTTAATAATATCCGAAATCCATTCTAACTCCTGGTTTACTTCTTTGGGTGATAAACACTTCAATCCGATAATACGACCGTTATCATAATTTGTTTTCCAAAAATCTACCAAAACGTCTGCTTCCAAAACGGCCAAACAGGGATCTCCAAAACAATCAGGATAAGAGAAATCTGTAGATTCAGCATCCTCAAGTGCAGCCTCTAAAGTTAAAAATTCTCTTTTACTCTTTGCAAATACCTCAATTTCCAGGTATATAAGTCCCAAACCAGCACCACCACAACATTTTTACTACACAGCTGTAATGTAAGAGCGAGAAAACCGACCGTTCACAATGGCAGATTAAGTCAGACTGACGGGGTACCAAGTATTTGATCGTTTATATAATTTCTGAGCTAGCTAATAGTTGCTTGGCTTTCCACTTACGTTGACCATTCACGAGATGTAGTGCTAACTTCACAAAATTTGAGTCCACCCCTCTGCGATTTTACCGGCTTACCGGAAGGGCTTGGGAACCTTCTGAGCTGTCACCCAGGCCGCATTAATGGTTTTTGTTTTGTAATTTTTTGTACTTTTAGTTTTGCAGTGTTTTTGTAGTTTTGTAGTTTATAATTTTTTTGGTCCCTACAAACTATATACACTATGTACAGGTGGTTTTTACCCCTTTTCCTTGGGGAGCCCTTAAAAGGACTGTTGGGATAGAGACGCTTAGGACGTCATAGTTGTGACTGAAGCATATCTCAGCCCAGTCGATATTGAGAGAGTACCAACAAGGCTCAGTTCCGAGAACGCTTAGATTAACCTTTTGATCGAATGATTTTCTGAGTTGGTCTATCTTTGTTTTTTCAAGGCATAGAAACTTTGGGGAAATAAGTGCACCTACTAAGACAGTCAGTGTAACAGCAGCAAGGGAGATAGAGCAGACTGTGATTAGTGTTTTACCCCAGCCGAAGGATACGCCTCCTGAGAACTCTATGGGCGGCACGTAACTGCTCTTCACTTCGTCCGTTAACAATGAAGCCTTTCCCATTGTGAAACATTCGTACTTTTAGACCCAGACTAGTGAATGTAATGCCAGAGAACAATTCGGGCTCAATAGCTGCGTTGTCTAGCCATTTATGCATAGTTGGTAAATCCACTCTCCGGTCAAAGGTGAATGAACCTACCATGTTTACGACCCTGAAGCTGGATACTCCAACTCCGAGTACGTTTGCAACTTCCTGAATAGCCTTTTCTGCATCCTCTTGCTGTTTAGCTCCCAGACAATTGAAAGTTCCAGTTTTGAATATAACGAATGTAACGGGGTCCCACCGTAAAGATGCTCCACTGAATTTTTGAGGATTGTACTTGGCACCAGGAATTGTACCGAGGTCGATAGGTTGTTGAAATTTACCGCTGAGCACGATATTTTCAATTTTCAGGTCAGACATTACGTAGCTGAATGTGTCGTATCGTAGGTGTATCCTTACAGCCCTTACTGAAGGTAGAGCACCACGCAGAGTCTCGTTCCTGATTGGCTAGTTTTACCTCAGACATTCTATGAAGCTTTCAACGATTTCGTCGTTTCTAGAAGGTCGTTCTCGAAGAAAGGAGATAATATCTTCAAAAGAAAACCCTTTATCCCGGTGATAGAGAAAGTAGACACAGTACTCCCCACAAACGAAAGTAGTGTAATCTTGTAAGCGAATGGAATTATGTTTTTGCAATCTATCGATAAAGTACTTTTCAAACCCTTTAAGTGGAGGCCGGCCGTAGCTATCGAAGTATTCAGCGTAATCATCTAAATACATCGCAACCCAGTGCTGGCCAGGAAGTTGACAGGGGTCGGTGTTTGCTACGAAGCAGCTCGTTTCATGGTGAATGTCAGGAAGGTGATCAATGGGAAAGACTCCAACGAAATTTTGGACGAGGGGAGCTAGTGTGTTTTCAATTTCTAGCGTATTCATATGGCGTAATCGAAGAAAGGTGTTCGATTATAGTCGATAGATATGAGGTTATCAAATTCCCCGTATATAATGATTTCAACCCCCTGAGGATAGCTTGTAGCACTCAGCGCTTTACTCAGTTCCATCCGTAAAGAGACGTCTCCCTCTCGAATTAGCTGCATGGCGCCAGTGTCGGTATTATCCGGGGTTAGATCAAAGGCGAAGAAAGCGTTACCATCTTTAAAATCTGTGTAGCTAATATAGCACCCTCTGTCATCCCCAGCCATATCGATAGCTTCAAAAAGGAAAACAAAAGGGAAGGTGTACCCCCGAGGTTTTGAGAAATCAATTTTCATGGGTTGTCTAGGTATGTATTCGTCCCCACATTTTAGACTAATTTCGGTGATGTTAATGGTCTCCAGTGCCAGGGGATCAGCTGTTAAGGAACCGTTGAATGCCTCGGACTTCACCACCCCAATAATTACCTTTCTGGGAAGTTGGCCAGTAAATATAGAGTTTTCGACAATGGTTTGTATGCCTGCGCTCAGATGTCGTGCTACCACCTTTGTTCGTCTGATTGGGTACTTAGCGGTATTCCCTTGGGAAAGAATGTTTTCAATAGCTAAAGACATTGAGTCCTGGCACCTGACCTTCCTTACGTACCAGCGCATGTCCTCAACATTGACTTTGCTGCTCCCCTGGGAACTAAGACAGAACTCATCGGGGTTTCTGTGCAACTCAATAGTCAGTTGACAGTCGCTTAGGAGGTACCTTTCCTGTTTAAGGTCGCACTTCCCTTACATTCAGTCCACTTTGGAAAGCTATAACTTACTCAATATTGGGAGCTATAAATTGAGCCACATATCAAAATGAAGCTCTACATCTGCTGCGTCGTTTGGTATCATTGAAACGTGTCTACCTGGTTTGTATTGCTCGCAAACTTACCATACATAGCCCCAATTTTTGACCAAGTTTTTGTCTGGAAAATTTTTACGCAACAAGAAAATGATCGTTTCCAATGTGTTTCTGAGATAATTTGCCAGGGACGGTTTTTTGATTTTGTCAAAATATCGTTTCTGTATGCAGCAATTGAGCATTTTCTGTAAATTTGGCATTTTATCCAACTTTGAAAAATCATTGCTCTTGATTGGAGGCTGATAAAAAGAAAAATAAAAAACCGCCCCTGGCAAATTGTCCAAACATACTATATGTAGTATATCTTTTAGATCCACCCATTGGTTGTGGAGCAATCTTCGGTCAAAAAATTTTGGCCGCAATTTGACAAAATCAGTTATTCGCCCAGAACTTTAGGCTTATTCAGTGTACAGGGCTCTAATTAACCTAATTTGTGCCTCTGTCGAAGCTCTTTAATTTGAGTATAAACTTGCATACGCTTGTAGCGTACACTGACTTCAATTCGACAAAAACTGTTTTCAGCAAGATCGTGTCAAAAATAACCAATTTTCGAGCAAAAAGTGTTCAAAAATTCACTGCTCAAAAACGATACGAGCTAGAGACTTATGTCTAAAAGCAAAGTTGTAGAGCACATAATAAGCTTTAAAATGATTATAGTCGCTGGGCATAATTTTCTATATATAGTTCTAGAACTTCAAATTTTTGTTTCTCACGGTACATGAGCGCTATGAAGCTGGTGTTTTTATAGGACGTTTATTATCATTCTCGATGTATTTTCTGAAAATTTGAATGAAATCGGGCAATAATTGCACTTTCTGCAATTATATCTGCACGTAAGGGGTGCACGACCTTAAACAAGTCGCAGTGGATCGGTGCCATAAACTCAGCGGATTTTGTTGCAACCCAGGTGCCTCGTGTACCCGAGTCGAACTCATAACCGGCAGCCTGCAAGTGGCCCTCTTTTGCATTCCGAGAATAATTTAGCATAGTTTCAATGTAGGCTTGGTACGTGTAGTGGGGCCCCGAGTTGTAGATTTCCTTATCTGAAAGTTTCACTATACATCGCTGAAAGAACGTTTTGCCAAAAAGATTAATGGGAGTCCCTGCATCTCCTTCAATTTTAACCCTAAGGTAGAGGTAATTTTTGTTTAGATCAAGCATGTACGAGTCTTTAGGAACGGTGAAACGGTAAGGTCCTGAGTCAGTAATTGGATTTTGAGGTCCTATTTCCGCCCAGTACCCATGCTCCACGGCAACTTGAGTAGGTGGGACAGAGAACAGGTCCAGTTCCGACTTAAACCCAGGAAGAGATCGTGAATCGACTTGTTTGGTCATTATGTGAATATATCTAGTTTTTGCTTTGGTGGTCTACCTCGTCCACGTACTCCTTTTATGTTGTTAGATTTAGGTCTTTGGCCAATGCCTTCGCCTTGTTGAATATGTTCACCAGCAGCGGTTAATGTCTCACCAAGAAACTGTTTACCTCTCCGTTTCGCAGCTGCTTTTATGTTTTCACCTTGGGTTACGTCTGATGCTAGGGCTAACGCGTTTTTTGCTAGACTTTTGCCTGCAGATAGACCGACTCGTTTTAGTATAGGAAGTGCAGCTCGAAAGAGTCCCCGGAATATGTTGCCTATCCCTGCTCCTCGTTGGTACGGAAGCCCCGCGTATGCAGGAAGCGCCCCACCAGTTTGAAGTAGGGTCACCTCCCAAGTATCTTGAGTTTCGGGTATGTACTGGCAGCGCATTATCGTCGTCTTCGAAAGTGAAGCTTAACGTATACTTTTCCAAAAGCAAATTGCACAGGCCTTCCCGAATCATCGTTTATATTAATTTCCACAGTGCCGAACTCTTTGTGGAGGACAGGGACGTAATGTGGATTGTGGTATTCCTTATTTACTACCGCCCCATGAGTTCCCTCAGTTGTA
Organism: Trissonchulus latispiculum; assembly: GCA_030248195.1. NCBI lineage: Eukaryota > Metazoa > Nematoda > Enoplea > Enoplida > Ironidae > Trissonchulus > Trissonchulus latispiculum. The sequence goes on along the minus strand of JASAND010028112.1, from coordinate 47,568 downwards.
ACTACCCGAATGAGAGGAACCAGTGCGTTTCCTATAAGTTGAGGGGCCACCAGGTCGCAGTAAACGAAGAGAGAGTAGAAACCCAGTCTAAGATCAGGTTCAGACTCAGCAACGAAAACTATTTGGTCGTCTACAGGGTCACCGTCTCTTTGCATTGGGTCAGGGTAGTAGCCTAACATCATCCAGAGATTGTTGCTTAACTTAACGGTATTGGGAAAGGTCTTTGGTATTGAAAACATTACTCTGTGCCTATACCCATCGAATCTAAATTTAATTGGTGCTCTCTCCCCTGTAACGGGGTGTTCCATGTTGAGTATTGTGAAATTGATTGCATCGCATAGGTCGTCCACTGTTTCGTAGTGTCGTTTTGGTAGGAGTTTAACCATTGACGTCTTGTCAGGAAACTTAAAGGACACGGCGGAGTTAGCTGCAGAAAGATTACCCCAAGTCACTGGATACATCATTTCTACGAGAGCAACTTCCCACTCACCCTGTAATTTTATTCTATGAGGTAGCTTTACCCGGTAGTCATTTAGAGAGTTGGTTTCGAAGTCCCCCGTGTTACTGGGGAGGAACATATAGAAATCCGTCATTTTCTGATATCCAACTATTGAACTTATCTGGATAACCTAACCACTTGACAAAATACTCTTTTTTCCTACCCCGCTTCCGAGTTTTTATTATCTTTTCAACCCAATAGGAGTCTGGTGTATCTACTTTTTGTAACTCCTCGGGATAGAATAGGCCCTGTATTGGTTCATCGCCAAGGTCTTCAAGTTCGTACATTCCGCTTGGGTGAACCGACTTTATTTTGAAAAGCTCCTCGGACCAATTTGGTAGATAGCCTTTCTCAAATCTCCCTTTAGCCTTACTTATTCGCACGATGTCACCGATTTGAAACTGCTTGGTTAACCTGCTGCGTTTCCCTAGAAAGATCTCCCTTACCTTCCCCTCATTCTCTGGTATTGAAGCATCAACTGGGGCCATTTTAATTGTACGGTGCTTTGAATTGTTATAACCACTTACGAAACTTTGGAGAACATCCAGGTATCTGTAGCTTCTTGTCCGCGTAAAGTACTTCCATATTTTGGTTTTCAGTGTTTTGTTAAAACGTTCAACGATGCTACATTTTATGTCGGGGTTATTGCAGGTGTAGTAGCGAATGTCCTTTGATTTTAGTAAGCTTTGAAACTTTTTATTTTGAAACTCTTTACCTCTGTCACTTAATACCTTTTGGGGTTTACGTCCTTGAGCTAGAATATTTTCAAATGCCGCAGTGATGTCAGCACCCGATTTGCTTCTTACCGGTTCTACCCAGGCGTACTTGCTGAAGCCGTCTATACAGGTAAGTAGAAAGTGGTAATCGTCATTTTGCTCAGCTAAGTTTGCCATGTCTGCCAAGTCAATTTGCCATTGCTCATCAATATCATGAAATACGTAACTTAGGTGGGGATACTTTCGCTTTATTGGTTTGTGAATGGAGTAAGTATACTGCTTTCCAAGCCACCCTTTGACCTGTTTTTGAGAAATTCCTGCTGCTTTTGCTAAAGTATTTATTCCGGAAAATGCTGAGGGCTGAGTGGGATCGTAATATAATTTGGTTAAAAGGTTTTCCATTTTAGGTTTTCTAGTGCTTTACTAAAGTTAAAATCTTTCTTTTCTGGCTTACGTTCTGCACCTTTGATACGTTTTTGGGGAAATTTAAGTTTTAGTTTTTTCTACGTTTGACTGTTATGTTTCCCGTTCCAAATTGGAGTTTCTGCCTTACCTTTCGTATCCGTTCAACCGTGTCCGTTATCGAAGGAGTGCCTTTTATTGCTTCCCACCGTTGTCGGTTGCCGATAAATTCCCGCGGGACGTTACTTTCCCTTAGAGCCTCTGCGAATAATTCCCAACCCCTTGCAGGAGAGACTGTTTTGCGATTGCGGATGAAGTCATGGATTAGGTCGAAGATTCTTGAACCCGGCTCAGATTTACCCTTATACTCTATCTCCCCTTTCTCGTTTACTTTGAAGCCAGGAATAGATTGGACGAAGTCGATGAGGTTCTTTCCCTTACTTTGGAGTGTTATAGGCAGAGTGGAAATAATGTCAGGGAGAGCCTGTTCGGTGGGTTCGGTGGTGGCAATATCTAACTTATAGGGGTTTTCCTTCAAAAACCGTCTTCTGTAACTGGCCTGTTGGTACTTTTTCAACTTTGCATCTGCAGATTCTTTACTTTTTAATTTTTCTGCAACCTCCTTTTCTAATACCTCTTGGTGCAGATCGAACTCTTCAGGTTTTACTAGAATTGAGTATTCCATCACTTTATGAAGCTACTTGCAATGCCGCTGACTATTCCTATTAGTGGACCGAGGAGAGCGGGAAGAAAACCACCTTTTTGAACAATAATTTGTTTTTTTGCCTTAAGTTTTACTTTTTTATCTCTCAAAGTCCGCAGTATGTTTGCGTGTTTACGTAGAGCTCTTCGGTCCGATTCTGACAGTTTAACGTTGCCAGAAAGCACGTTTTCGATACAATCTAGGATAGTTCTGATTAGACTAAGATCGCCGCTTTCAATGATTGCTTCTCTGACCTTTTTCTTGCAACTACAGAGATGTATAAGACAAGGAAGATTGGTTTCAAATCGCTTAGCCATCTCGCGTTTTTATTAACTAGTCAGTATTCGTAATAATATTTTATGTCCTTTTTTAATTGATTTCACGTATCATTATTTTTGCGTTTTTATTGATTTTGGAAGGTAGATGCCGGTCCGATCGAAAATGTTTGTCCTAAGTCGATACTGCTCTGGGGTGTCTTGGTCGAGATCAATAAGGAGGTAGCCGTGGGGATTTGAGGTAGCGTGATTGAAAGATTCCATAAAGTAAGCCGAGTTGGTAGGAAACATTTGGCGGGCGAGATTCATTGCTGTCAGCTTATCTGCTGGGTTTTTCATTAAAATTATATATTGGCAATTTATCCGATTAGTGCGCTGTTTGTCATAAAAAAGGTCCTGGGTTATGTGAATTACACTGCAAGACCAATGATGGCAGCCTCGAGTAAATAGGCTTACCAATTTTGAGTCTTTTTTTACTTCATCCATAAGGTCGTCAAGAATTAGTAAAATTGGTTCAGTATTCCCTTTAAGTTGCTCCAAGTCCGGTAAGCCCTCAACAATCTCCGCATCAATTTTTTCGTATGCTGGTTGCCACTCGATAAAACACCAAACAACTTTTTTCGGAGGAGGTCTTATCAGTTTGTCGGCACTTTTAACAAGCTTTGACACAAATGTAGTTTTTCCTGCTTTAGTCGGTGCCGAAACCATACAGGTAAAAGGGTGTTTAAAGTAGAGAAAGTTACAAGGAATACAAGACATTGAGCTCGCTTTTTGTAAGATAGATAGGCCCGAGGTAAGCGCTTTTTACGTTTTTATTAACGTCAAGACAAATTTGAAAATTGTATACCTCTGCAATAAAGGGGCAGTGCTCTGCAGTAGCTGTTTCACAAGTACCAATAGAGCAGTCATAGTAGAGATCAAGAATTGCATTTAGTTGGTTTGGTGAATAGTAGACATGTTGACCTTGCTTAGAGATCCTTATTCTTCCGTCTGGTTGATAGTCTAAGCGAACAGGAGAAATACAGCTACCCATCCAAAACCAAATATTCAATGAAACGCTAATTGTTAAGGATAACGCAAGCATCACTGTTAAGGAACATTGCATGATATCTTTGTTTGTGCTCATTTTGAAGTTGTATCATCTGACCAATGGTTAAAATAATACAAGAGTGAAAATATCCGAGATAAGTCATTAGTGATCAAATATTACTTTTATGTACTTCCAACTGCAATTTCGTCAATCATAGAATTTCCTTTTCCTACCACGTTTTGTTACACCGAACGTTTTACAGTCGAAGAGTATTGGGTCTGTTTAAAGTTTTTTCTCTGTCAGTATAGTTAGGCCACTGTAGTAAGGCAGGTTGTAAGACCAGTTTCAGTGAGCGTAGTAAAGTCTTAACGAAAAACGGCCAGCGTTGAAGAATCAGTGTCGTAGAATTATAATGATTGCAATGTGCGGAGTGCTGAAAACGCGCGTGTGCGTAGTGTGTTTTAGTTTAACGTCTGTCAATAGGACAGCGAAGACACGATCAAGCACTGTAAAAAACATCTACTTTATGAAGCCTTTCCAAACACTGCTGCAGCCATGGCTTTACAAATTTTAGTGGAAGTCATTACCAAAGTTGTCTTTTGGAAGACTATTTCGTTAGACAAGGTGGTATTTATGGTTTTGGGCCTGGTCCGAAGGGCGAAAAGGCAGAGCCTAACCCCATCTGTTATAAAAATCACATTGCTTAAGTTAGGGCCTCTCTCTTCAACTGTCACATTTGATTGATGACCTGTCACTTTTGATGGATTACCCCGCTGTCGGCGCCTTTGATCTCTCCCCCCAGGCAATCACTAATTACCCCCTTAGGGCATTTAAAAAACTATATAAAGGCACAAAAATCGGGTCCCCTGTCAGTCTGACTTTTTCATGGTCGCGAACGGCGGTTTTTAAGGTGCTGGTATCGTTTTGTGCAGTGCTTTTGTGGGTATTTTTTGAAACGCCATAACTTTCGCACTTTTGTGAGTTGGAAAGAGCTTTATACATCATTTTAAGGCTTATAATATGTAGATTTTCATGAGAGTAAGAAACTAGTAAAAATCCGCAAAAGATAGCGAAAATTTTCTGACATACTGACATCTGACAGGCTGAATATAGACCGAAAAGTTTTGAACATCGATTTCTCAAAACTATGGAATCAGCCAAAATTTTTTCTTGTGATGTCCTATAAAGGACATGTGGGCCGAGGGACATTTTTTTGGATTTGGCTCAGCAGGTCTTAACGGTCAAGGAAATCCATTAAATGTGCGGTGACACGAAATTTTGCAACTTTGCATTGAGGGTTTTCGCAACTGGAGATGTTTTAGCTCAAACCAAGAAAAATGTCCCTCCGCAAAGGTGCGAATTCTCATCCTGCCAAAAATCACGCGAATTCATTGGGTAGTTTTTGAGAAATCGATGTTCAAAACAAAATAATCGCAGTTTTGCCAAAATGGTTTTTCGGCCAAATCTCTAGCTTAGAGCAACAAACTTCGGCTAATAGGCATTGATAAAATGTGCAATGAGACTGTGTATCGATCGAGTATAAGTAAACCAAACTTGTCCGTACGGTTTGGTAGTAATTTTGAAAAAACTGATTTTCTCGAAAACGGCCATTTTTGGACCCCAAAAACCGTTTTTTGCTTATACTGACTTAACCACAAGAGATAGCTCAAAAGTTGTAAAAGCAAAAATGTTCATTTTTATGCCCTCTTTCTAGCTATACCAACCAATCTGGTGTCTCGACTATGTGCTGAGAGAATAATGGCAAAAACCAAAAATTTCCTATCTTTGCACCTAAAAATGCGGGACTGGTCCCAGGATGTTAAAGAGCACCGAAATAGTATATTTGGAAAGTTTCATCCACTTTCATAAAGAATTAAAGCCTATAGGGTCAAATTTACACAAAACGATACCAGCACCTTAAAGCGAGCTCTTTGAAGTGTGTTAACTGCAAATCTTAGCCACGTATACACGGAAGTGTTAAAGTGTAATTTGCAGACATAAAAGCAGGAAATTTGAAACGCGTTAAATTAATAATAAAAACCAAGGAATTCCATTTTAAACTTACATAAAAGGAATAAGTTCATAAAAACGATAATTCCTTTAAGACAATAAAAACGGTTTAAATTTGGAAGTACATAAAAACGGACATTATTTAAATTTTCGAAGTAATTATGTCTGCGATTATTAAACTTAATGCTGCTATTGAGAGTGGAATCTGGAAAGATGACCCCCATATGACAAAAGCTCTAAGAGACAAAGCCGTTGCCCTAATGAAAACTGACTGGGACGGCAAGGAAGTTATTGGTACAGATGAATTCTGGACCTACGCTCAAACTCTGCCCCAACATCCGCCACTCCAATTTGCTAGTGCAGCCTGCCCAACCTGCAAGAAGTCATTCCCCTCTTTGGACAAGCTAAAGAAGCATAAAGAATCCCATTCTTCTAATCCAAAGTTTCAGTGCCCACATTGTGTAAAAATCTTTACTCGGAAAGACAATTTGTCCAGGCACACAAGAAATTTTCATCCAGAAGGAGGCCCTTCCTATGAATGCAGAAAGTGTGGCTTTATGTACAGGACGTACAAAGGCTACCAGGGCCATCTTAGGACTCATAGAAATGCTCCTAAAATTCAGGACCCCAGAACATTAAGACAGACACATTTTTCAAATCTCCCCACAGAAGATGCCCCAAAACTTACCAGGAGTATATTGAAGGACTTCCCAACTGATTTAGCCCAAATTTACAGGGAAAATTGGAGTCGAATAAGGACTCGCTACTTTGTTTCCTCAGGCATTCAGAATAGGTACAACTTTAGGATAACTGACGCTGCTAAGATTAAGGACCTCATTAAAATTATTTTCAAACTACAGAGGTGGCAGTTTAAATTTAATCTTTCGTTCGGCTTTGTACTTCGGAATATTGAAGACGGGGAACTAAGGTATTACTATCCTTCCGGGAACAGTCGCTTTTTTGATGAGCCTATCCACATATCAAATGAAGGGGATTTGGGTAAAATTTTCTATGAGTTAGACAAGGGGGACATCTTGGAATGGGTTAGGCAGCAGCGCCCCAGTACTAAGTGGACTGTCCTTCAAATTACTAACGTCTGTTTCTACATAAATAAATTAATTTCCTATGCCGTGGGTGACGCAAGGTATCTTCCTAATTATGTAAAAAATAATCGAGGTATCAATGCATTGGTCACTAATAAAAATACTGGAAGGCCCTACCAAGATGAAAAATGCTTCTTTAGATGTTTAGCTCTGGCTCTAGGATCAAAAATTAACGGTTTAGAGGAAAAAACAAATGAATTAATTGATCAGTGGATTCAACCTGAAGAAGAGTTTAATGGGGTTAATTTAGAAGATTTAGATGACTTAGAAAACAAATTTGGTATTGGAATTACGGTTTATGAACTTGGCCCCACAATTGAGGAAGCCGACGAAGAACCAGAAGATTTAAACGAACTTTTAATTCGAAATTACGAACGGGATCAGGATATTACTGATGTTGCGGCCAAACTGATCAGACGACCTTTGGGAAAGCATAGTAGGAAAATGGCCCTAAACATTTATGAAAATCATTTCTCCTTTATTAAAAATTTGAATAAGTTCACCCTGACTTGGAAATGTTCCAACTGCGATAAATTATTCCATCAACATATAGACTTTACTAGACACTCCAAAAGTTGCGAAAAAGGCATAAAGCATATATTTCCTGGTGGAGGTGTTGGACCTACGAAAACTGTCTTACAAAGGATTAATGAACTTGGAATCCCGGTGCCAGAATGGTACTACCCCTTTAGAATAGCATACGATTTCGAATGTATGTTTAACCCAACTACGAAAAAAAGTGGACCAAAACTGGTGTACGAACAAGAACTAGTTCCCGCCTCAGTGTCCGTGGCATCCAATGTCCCTGGGTATGAAGACCCAAAGTGTATTATAACTACTGGGGATCCCTACGATTTAGTGGTTCAAATGAAAAATTATATGGAGGAAATAGCCGATAAGGCTTATCAACTTCTGAGAGAAATATATGAACCTACGCTTACCGGATTAGCTGAGCATGAAAAACTTCTAACCGAATTTGATGAATGGCTTAAAGCTGTCCCAACCCTTGGATTCAATTCAGGAAAATTTGATATGAACCTTGTGAAATCTTCTCTTATTACCAACTTACTTCTAAGTGGCCAAGAAACTGGGTACACCGTTAAAAAGAATAACAATTATATGGCTCTTTCCACCCCCAAACTGTATTTTCTTGATATTACAAACTACCTCGCAGCTGGGACCTCTTACAAAAAGTGGTTAAAAGGTTTCAAAGTTGAGCAACAAAAAGGGGCCTTCCCCTATGAGGCTTTTACTTCTCTAGAGTTCTTAAATCAAGGATTTCCACACCGAGACCTATACTATTCTACTTTGAAACAAGAAGCAATTTCAGATGAGGATTTCACAGCAGTTGTAGCAGCATGGAGAAAATATAAATTTAAAACTGTACGGGATCAACTGATTTGGTACAATAACTTGGATGTAGGGCCCTTCCTTCAAGCTACCGAAAAGATGGTAGAATTTTGGAAAACGATGGGGATCGATATGTTTAAAAGTGGGGCTATTTCTCTACCTGGTCTTGCTTACAAACACATGATGAATAAAATTCCGAAGCATACAATCCTTCCACTGTGGGATAGAATCACTCAAAATTGGCATAAATTAATTAAGGACAATATAGTGGGGGGTCCTAGTTTAGTGTTCCATAGGTACCACGAAGCTGGGGTTACAGAAATTACAGATGGGTTCAAAGTTGCACAAATTTTCGGATTCGATGCCAATGCCCTCTACCTCTGGTGCACTATGCAAGAGATGCCCACTGGTCTGTACGCCGAATGGAAACCCACTGAAGAGGGAAAATTCAAACGGGTTCACCAAAAAGGGCGCAAAGAGGCTATGTGGCTGGAATATATGGCAAAGGCAATGGGAGTTCGAGTTGAGCATGGGTATAATGGAGGACAAAAAAGAGTAGGAAAATCAAAAGTTGATGGGTGGGTCTCGGAAAAGAATCTAGTTTTACAATTTCATGGGTGCTATTTCCACGGTCATGGGTGCCAATCAGATAGAAATCAGGATCCGGAGGATAGAACTAAAAGAAGGGAAAGAACAGAAAGGGTATCCCAGGCAATTAAAGATGGCGGTTTCGATTTAATTGAAAAGTGGGAATGCGAATTTGACCAAGACCTAAAAAATTCCCCGGATATGCAAGAGTTTATGGAAGAACACTTCAATCTCCCTAAAAAAAGATGGCTCCTTACTTTTGCACAGTTAGTCACCCAAATTCAAGCCAACAGACTCTTCGGACTAGTTGAGGTGGATATCGAGGTTCCTGAGGATAAGAAAGAACATTTTGCTGAGATGACGCCTATTTTCAAAAATGTGGAAATTAGCAAGGAAGACATTGGGGACCATATGAGAGAATTCTGCGATTTGAACGGCGTAATGAATCAACCTAGAAGGGGGCTTATAGGCAGCTACTTTGGAAAGAAAATTCTCCTAGCTACTCCCCTAATTAAATGGTATCTCAAACACGGTCTCAAAATTACAAAGATTTACCAAGCAATCTAATTCAAACCGAAGGCCTGTTTCAAAGAGTTGGGAGATGAAGTAACTTACCATCGCTCTGCAGCCGATTCCGATCCAGACCTAGCACTCAAGGGGGAAATGTTCAAACTTTTAGGAAATTCTTACTATGGTCGAACTATCACAAACCTTGAAAAACATATGAATGTTAAGTTTTGTCAAAGGTCTGGGGCTAGCAGGGAAGTCAATGGATGGAGATTCCGAAGATTGGATGATTTGGGAAATGGGATTTATGAGATTCAATCAGCTAAGTCAAAAATTGTTTATCGACTACCTGAATTAGTAGGGTTCTTTGTCTATCAATATGCAAAATTACGGATGCTGCAATTCTATTACGATTGTCTGAAACCCAATTTGTGGCCAGAAACGTACCAACTCTGCCAAATGGACACAGATTCTCTATATTTTGCTTGCTCATCAAAAAATTTAAGTGATTGCGTCCCTATTAGAAATGAAAATAGGTGGAAAAAGGCCCTTAAAGATTTCTTCGTCTTAGACCCTTCCCAAAAACGTATCCCTGGGTTATTCAAAGAAGAATGGACCGGAGATGGGATTATAGCACTTTGTAGTAAAACTTATCTAGCTTGGGGAAAGACAAATAAAGTCTCCCATAAAGGCGTTAGCAAAGCGCTCAATCAATACACGTCCGACGATTTTAAAGACGTCTTAGAAACCGGACATACAAAATCAGGTGTAAACAGAGGACTCAGGAATATAGATAATAAAATGATAAAATACTTCCAAACCAAAGACGCCCTTCCCTACATTTACCCAAAAAGGAAAGTGCTAGCAGATGGTGTGACAACAGTACCCTTGGATATATGATATTATGCGTACTATCCCAACAGTCCTCTTCAGGGCTAACTGTGTACATATTTGTTGTATATTGCATGTCGGAAATTAAAAAAAGAATAAAACAGAAAAATACAAAAACATTAGATGGTGAAGGACCGGACTTAGTAGTGTACATAGTAAGTAAGTTGCTTAGATACGTAGGTAGCTTAGGTATGTTATTTGGATTATATAGGTATCCGGTAATGGGCCTACGCCGGGTCTCAAGCCCCGGGGGAAGAACACAGAGGGACGGAACGGAACAGTTTAGCAGAATCAAAAGAGAGGGGAATGTGCAATGGACTCAAATAGGAAGAAGGCCAGGAAGGGGGAAACGGTCACTCCCTCCCAGAGTGCGGCTCGAAAAAAGGATACTATACTACTTACCCCCGCGCAACAAAGCGCATCAAAATTTTGTCCCGCGCAACACAATTTTATCGCGATAAACAACAAAAGTTTTGCGCCTCCTGTAGCTTAAAAGTTGAGTTCGCAGTCGAACGCTTAAAGATACGCAGTCAAAAAATACGCAATCGGCAATTGGCATCAGGGTTGGGGAAACCGAGAATTTACCGAGACCGAGACTGGCCAAGCCTCGGCATTTGGGCGATACCGAGACCAACAATGTTAGGCTTCTTATTTTGAATGGATGAATGAATGATGTTTATTCGCCAGCACAACGAAAAGAATATTAACGAAAAAGGTTAAATCAGAAAACAAACGTTAATCGCCAAAAAACACAAGATCAAATACTAAAGATATTCGTAACCATACAAAGCATAGAACAGCATGATAACGTCGCATACAAATAATGTGTGTAGCAGGATCGGGAACCACCGATTAACCGATGTCTAAACCCCGACCCTTAAGGAAATTAGACAAATCGTATTCATCTAAGCGTCTGCGAAAACTAGGCAAGTTCGATGAAGCAACTATATCTGAGGGAAGGCTATTCCAAATGGGAACAATACGATTACTCAGGAAATTTTCAAAGATTGCTAAGTTACAACAACGAAATTTTCTTCTAGTTTTTGAGGCTTAGGGCCAGTATAGCGACTTTAACACATAAAAAACCGGTTTCCTCACCTCGTTAGTTAGTTTTCATAACATTGATTTAAATTTTTCTGAAAAATGATGGTTTCGAAAAATTTCCGGTCTCGGTCCAACACGGAGACTTTTCGATGGGCGAGACTGACACCGAGACTGGACAAATCTGGCCAAGACTGGCATTAAACAAAACATTCTATATCAAAATGCAATTAGACGAGACTCTGTTCGCCCAATTGCAATTAGACGAACAATGATACGTCTAATTGCAATTAGACTGAAAATTTTCAGTCTAACAGCATTTTGCTCGGTCTCATGCTATTTGACTAGCCCAATTGCAATTAGACTGATATTCTCCGTCTAATTGCAATTAGACGGAAAATGTTTTTAGACTGCGACATGTCAACGGCTTTTTTGTAATGTAAAAATTACTTGTCATAGCTTCGACTTTTGAAAACTAATTATAACTTGGTTAATAATGCTAATTAAATCTTAAAAACAGAGTGAATTATAACTGCATTCATAAAATTCCCTTGCTATTTAAGTAAAACCAGACAATAAAAATTTTAGCATTTTTTGCGAGATTCATCAAAATTTTAGAGGATTGCGTAAAAGTTAGCAAATCATTCCGACAAAGGGGCTTGAAAGAAGCGTGAGTAAACCAGAGCTTTGTAAAAACTACAGTCGACACATATCGTGAAAATTTAAAAATTTGACCCCCCGCGCAGTGAGCTCGAAGGCTGTGCAGGCTAGAGCCAAGTTCATTGCCCATGTATGCTCAAAATAGTTTAAGGTTAGATTAGCTACAGTTGGAGCAGCATTTGTACCCATTGGTACACCAATTTGTTGAAGAAACAATTTGTTGCCCATTTTAAAGTAAGTGTTTTCTATTAAAAACTGTAACATATTTATAATATCGGTTTTAGTGTATGTAGTATATTTAGGTGCACCGTTTCCCCAATACGCTTTGTCATATCGTATATGAATACGGTTAGTCACGTCGTTATTTATTATATGGCTTAAAGCAGAAATAATAGTGTTATGCTGCAATGTAGTATACAAGGTAATGAAGTCATAAGTATTAATTGTTTGGGCCATTTTATTTCCAATTAATTGTTTTAGTGTTTTTAGTATAGATTTATTGCTATCTATGATCCAAAAGGGATTACAGTTTGTAGTATATACATTCTAATATTTTACTTCACCTTTTTCTACTCATGGAAATAAGCTTGAGTATTTTACTTAAAGTAATTGAAAGAGGACTACAAGAAGTGTTACGACTAGCTATTATAGTTCAGAATTTTATAGGAGTTTTGTGAAATTTTGGAATTATATAGATAAACGGTAGTTTGTTCTTGTCATTACAGTTGTCTTTACAAAATGCATTTATTCTATTTATTATACTATTTTCATTATCTGGTTGAATTTCACGATAAGTGTTGTTGTTTGTAGTATTTAGTATTCCTAGTTCCTTAAACAAAGAATAAATGTAAAATTCTTTACAAATGATAGCTATATTTTGTAATGCCTTATCTACAGGAGTAAACACAAATACTTCCTTATAACTGATTAATAAGTTATGTAAGTCGTATGTTTGACATGGGTTATTATCAATAGTAACATTCTTTATGAAAGACGAAATTTCTCTTTTTACCTTATTCCCATATATGCAGCTTTCGATTATCCCAATGATATTTCCTGATTATTTTTACAATATATTTATTGATTCCTTCATAAGTATCCTTAATACTTTGTAGTTTGCAAGATTTTTGTGGAATTCTATACTTAGGACCCCTACTGAACAAGGATTCTAATGCATCATTTTCCAATACTTTATAATTACCAGTAATTATATGGTTGTGAACATTATCCTTAAATTGAGATCGATGGCAATCACATGAAAAACCATTTTCGAAATAAAATTTCAACCACGCATCACTATCGAGGGAGTTTATAGTATCCTTATAATTAAATATTTCATTTGCAATAGGTTTTTTATATTTGAAATAAACTGAGTGATTGCGTGCTTGAATTCTACTATTTTAGTAGGGCCAATATTGTTTACACTTATCAAAAAGAGACTGAAAATTTACCTTATCTACTAGGGGGGGAAAATGCCCACGGCGGGCAACAAACGTGGTAGAATAGGGAAAGACTTGAATACATATATACACGGTGCATGGTTACAATAGAGATTCTGCTGAAGCGGAAAAATGCCGTTTCTCAGCGACTAAAATGACAGAAACCAGCTTTGTGCGCCGAATAGGGAATCTACTCGGCGATTAAAATGACAGAAACCAGCTTTGTGCGCCGAATAGGGAATCTACTCGGCGTCTAAAATGAAAGAAACCAGCTTTGTCGTCGAATACGGAATTCCCTCCTTCCGTCCTATTCGCGCGAACTTATCGTCTTTCGGGATATAGGTAATTATTCTTTTGGGAACTGCCAACGTAAGCATTGTGCTCAATATGACATTTCACGTGCCGGTTGCGTGGGGACTAGGGGTGGCCGGTGGCGCTAGATTAATTTTTTTAGCTACCTGGTCCGTCAAATATTTTACGCATACAACCGCTAGCCGGACCAACAGAAAGCAACAATAAGTATATAGACAATCTAAACATTGTGGCCGACAGTCCTTGTGCTAAAACATGTGCAATCAATCGCATTTCATTTTGATTTCATTTCATTTCATGTTTGATTGTATCAATTCTCGACAAGATCAGAACGGAGCAAACCTATATATACTGCATACGTATATCAGCAACAATATCCAAATCGTATCTGCTTTCAACGTTTCTGATAGCACATCGAAGACAGCGTTTTATGTCTGTGAAACCTTGATTTAAGTGCTTGATAAAACTGTTGTTTTGCATTCTGAATTAATTCTGCCATTCTGAAGCTCTCTATCATAATTTAGCAAAGCAACACATAATAGGCTTCAAAGTTCGCGCGAATAGGGCGGAAGGAGGGAATTCCCTATTCGGTGACAAAGCTGGTTTCTTTCATTTTAGACGCCGAGTAGATTCATTATTCGGCGCACAAAGCTGGTTTCTGTCATTTTAATCGCCGAGCAGATTATCTATTCGGCGCACAAAGCTAATTTCTGTCATTTTAGTCGCTGAGAAACGGCATTTTTCCCCTTCAGCAGAATCTCAGTTGTAACCATGCACCGTATATATATATATATACATTTAAGATTCAAGTCTTTCCCTATTCTACCACGTTGGTTGCCCGCCGAGGGCGTTTTCCCCCCTAGTTTCGCGTATTTTTCCGCTGCAGAGAAAAATCATGTCAGAGAAGTTATGTACAAACACAATGTAAGCAAAGCTAGCTACCGTCAACAGGCTCGATGAAAACGTTCTAGTTTAACTGAATGGAAATGGAAAATGGAAAATGGAATGAAATGAACAACCGCCCCACAGTACGCAAACCTTCAATGTATATATGTTTATACATATATGCTCACGTTTGCCTCGGTACTGTGGACCCACCTCAGGGATTGCACCTGTTCGCCCTGGTCCCTACTACTCACAAAAGCGAGACTAGACAGGCTACTTCAGTAATTCATATAAATTAAAGCTTTCATATCTTATACATAAATACAAGTACGTACGTACAAGCATGAAAAGTACGTAATAGCTGCTCAGTTGCCCCTCAAACAAGTGCAATCCCCAGCTTTTGGTCGAAACCTACGCGAAATAGAAACGACTATATATATATATGGCATTCTTTGAACTTAGAATATTTTAGAATGTATAAACAATGTACGCATCATTGCTGCTGACACAAAATATTTACCAGAGCTTTAATATTGGCTTAAGAAAAAAAAATTTCTTTGACGATAAAAAGAAAATTTATATATACGTACAATACGTGCGTATATATGAACAGAATTTCAAAGTGTTTTACCAAAAAAAAGTATCAGATATATCTTTTCACTAAAGTCAAATCCAATTTGAGCTCAATTTTATGAAAAATTGTAATATATACAATTTTTCAATAGCAAAAGCTGTTCCCCTAGCGTACAGGTATGCTACATCTCGCCTACTTACCCAGAACTAACTTGGTGGGATCTAGACCGCACAAGCTACGAATATCTGCATCCAGGCTTTACGAATCATTTTTACCAATCCATGTTCATATGCAAGATATTCGTGGGACCCAGACTGCGCGGGGAGGCTGTAGCATACCAATTCATTTCATTCACCCTCCCAGGGAGTTATATTAACTTTCAAATCGCATACAGTTACGCTAAAATGGGGCACAGTGTTACAATTCCACTGGTGGGTCCCTACACACAATAATTACATACGTGATAATAATAATATATGCATAAACAAAATTTCACCAATAATTACTTATTAAGTGGGTTGGTTGAGGTGTGCATCAGTTTAAGAAAACTGTCTTGGCACACCCTACTTTCAAAATCAGTAAAATATTAGTTTTAACCCTAAAACCGCTTAAATCACCCCCGAAGAAATGGCATTAACAGTTGTTTGTTTTCGATTATCTTCCTTTTAAATGAGTCAACTGCTGAAATACTGACAATTTCTTCTGGTAAATTGTTCCAAACATTACAAACTCTATAATGGAAAAAATAACCCGTATGCACCCGCAAGACCCTTTCCTGCCTTAAACTAAGGAAATGTGATCTGGTACCAGCACTGTTTCCATAATGAAACAAAGTTTCAAAAGCAACGCCAAACTGATTATGCATAATTTTATGAAGACAACACAAATCAGCTACTAGTCTACGTAGTTCCAAAGTATCTAACCCTAAAAATTCAAGTCTATCTGAATAAGACATATTTTCTAAACCTGTAATTCTCTTAGTAAAAGATCTTTGTACTGCCTCAATCGATCTAATATCTTTCAAAAAGCGAGGACTCCAAATTTCAGTTGCATATTCCAAAATTGGTCGAACATAAGTAGTAAACATTTTAACTAGAAATTTGTGATTTTTACATTTGAAGACTCTAAAGATCAAACCAGCTCTTTTAGAGGCTTTAGACCGAATCTTCGCAACATGTAAAGCAAAATCTAAACGTTCATCCATAACTACCCCCAAATCAGTAGCACTATTTACAACAGTCAGTTCAGTTCCATCTAGCACATATTTATGTGGCAACAAATAATTACTTGCGTTGCCCCCAAAAGGATAAATGCGCATAACCATACACTTAACAACCGATATAGTTAACTGCCAATCAGTACACCAACGTGCTATAGAATCAAGATCGTCTTGAAGCATTAACTGGCAATTTATATTTTGCACCGATCTATAAACTTTGGCGTCATCCGCGAACAATTTAATACTAGAGTTTCTTACACATTCAGGCAAATCGTTTATAAAAACTAAAAATAACAGAGGGCCCAAGACCGATCCTTGAGGAACACCACTCTTTACATCCTCCCACGCAGAAACACTTTCATTCAGGCACACCCTTTGTTTTCTATTAGCTAGAAATTGGGAAACCCATTTAAGCAATTTAGTTGGGAAACCATAACACTTCAATTTCTGCATTAATTTACTATGACTCACAGTATCAAAAGCACGCGCTAGATCAATGTAAACCACATCAATACATTTACCGCGGTCTAACGTACAAACAATGTCGGCTAGAGTTTCCAAAAGCTGACTTACAGTAGACTTCTTTGCTTGAAAGCCGTGCTGATGAGTAGATATGAGTTTATGCTCCTTCAAATGAACAAGCATTGCCTTTTTAAAGATACTTTCCATGACACGACAACAAACAACCGTCAGGCTTACAGGACGATAGTTTTTGGGATTTTGGCGACATCCTTTTTTATAAACAGGACAAATATTAGCAGTTTTCCATGTCGCCGGAAGTTCACCTGAATCATAAGAAGCTTGAAATATTTTTGCTAAAGGTTCTGAAAGTTCCCTACACATTTTCTTCAACAAAATAGAAGGAATGCCATCAGTTCCAGCAGACTTTTTTGGAGGAAGCTTTTGAAGAGCTTCTCTAACCGAATTTGCACAAAACACCACATCATCCATTTCTAAATTACATCTAGAACGTACGGGCAAAACGATACCATTATCACGTACAAAAACATCAGCAAAAGTTTTGTTCAAACAATCAGCCTTTTCAGCATCATCCTTCACTATGTTTCCATCATCTGTCTTAAGCGAGCATATAGTATCATTGCCCCCTAATACTCGCTTTACATACTTATAGAATCCTGTTAAATTTTGTCTTTGCACTAAGGTGTTTTCAAATCTGAGTTGATCATTTTTCAAAGATTTAGAAAGGTTTCTACCACATAGTTTATGTTTGGCTAAATCCTGCATTGACTTAGAAAATTTATACTGTCTCCAACTTCGTTTTTTCCGATTGAACAAAGTTTTAGTTTTTCTTGAAACAGGAAATGAAAAACGCGATGAATATGAACGACACGGAACAAACAGCCTCATTGCTTCACGAAGAACATCCACAAACACATTCCACATAGAATTCACATCCGCACACGGCTCAAACAAGAACTGCCAATCAATATGTTGCAAAAAAACAGACATGTCACGGAACCTCGCCATCCCAAAGTCGGGCTTTCTAACCCTCTCTCGAACAAGATCCGTCTCCAAATTTAAAGAAAAAGTCACAACACTATGGGTACTGCACCCGAGAGGTGGTTCTATTTCTACATTCTTTACACAATAAGGTGAATTTCCAATAATTAAATCTAACAAATTGTAAGGTGGAGTAACTGACGTAGGTTCTCGAACAAATTGAAAAAGGTTGTTATCCAAAATAAAGTCAACGAATAAGCCATCTTCCCGACCTCCCGCAGCAGGAATTTCCCAATTCACATTTGGAAAATTGAAATCCCCCAAAATTACAACATTTCGACAATTTACCAAACCTGCACCAATATTCGCTAATATACTATTCAAATCAGCTACACCGGGCGTAGGCGAACGATAAAATAAACCAAATCTATAGTTTTGATTAGGAAAGTTTACATCCAGCCAAATACTTTCACAATTTACAGCAGAAATATCATTTAAATACAAGTGATCTAAGTCATTTCTGACATAAATAGCTACCCCCCCACCAGTTCCTGCTCTATCACATCTATACAGTACATAACCATCCACTGTCCATGACCTGTCACCATCACCCTCATTTTTAAACCAAGTTTCCGTTATAAAGATACACAATGGTTTAGTTGAACTAGACAATACCCTAAACCGAAGTTCTTGTATTTTATTTCTTAGCGATGTTGCATTTAACACCCAACAAATAGACGAAATTTCATTTCGATTACTCGGAGGTGACAGATCCTACGCACTCAGCTGAACAGCAACCTTTTCAACTTTATCATAAAATTTACCGTTTCTAATGACCACATTCTTGTTGCAGCCTTCTTTTCTCCGGTATTCTTCCAGTTGTCGTCTCATTTCCATATCAGCCATTCTCTCTCTTTCCGTCAAATCTGGTCGGGTCCAAATATCGTTCCATTCCTTTTTCTTCTGTTGCAGAGTAGAGCATCCATATAGAAACGTCAGTCTCGATTCCTGATGACGGAAAGTGACTTTGATGATCCTCGGTTTCTTCGCATTCTTTTTTCGCACACCGTCTCTGAATACGTCAACAATTTCATCCGGCGGGATGCCGAGATCTTGAGCCATTTCCACCACCTCATTTTTATCTGCAGTCCAAGTATCGGCCAATCCAAGATCACCGCCATCTTCACCCTTGGGCTCAGGCAAGCGAAACAGTACCAATCGATCTTTCTTCGAATCCTTAGTAACCACTTCTTCAATTTCTTTCCTGAAATCGCGGACAGTAATCTCATGTCCCTTTTCCAATTGTTCTACCCGAGACAGCAGCTTCTCGATACAGGATTCCAAAACTCCGACTCGGTCTGCCAACTGCGTATCCAAATTTCCAGATCCCGGATCACGGGGATTTGAAGTATTGTTTTGGGGTCGACCCCCTTCCAAGGCGGACAATCTGGTTTCCATCAGGGTCAGTCGCTGCGGCAGTTCCTTGCAGCTAGCACAGATCGAAGAAACCAAGAGCAGGGCGCCAGATTTTTCCAAAGCTTGATACAATTTGTTATCAATCCTCAAGCACGATGCATGGAATTTGACAGGGCATAGAGAGCATCCAATAATATGGTCCATAGAACCAATCTCTCCGTCACACGTTGGACAGATGACCGAAGACGGTTGACCCTCAGAGGTCGATCCTCTTATTGGTCGCGAATTATTAGCAGGCATAATCACAAATCAGAATCCGAAATCAAGACGAATCCAGAATATCAGAAGAAAAGCCAAGAGTCAGTCCACCTGTAACAGAACTAGAATTCAGGCTGTTCGTGAGCTCGATTTTGAAAGTCAATTTCGACTGATAAGATATGGTTGATAACACAGCTTTTTGATTTTGTTTCGTTGAGCCACTCACGTACAACCTGAATCAAATGGGTTAAAACCATTGAATGTATTTGCTGAAGCGGAAAAATGCCTCCTAATAGCTTTTTCAGAACTTAATACACGGTGCGTCATCTTAGGCTGGAAGACCACTGTTCATGGCCTCTTCAGAACTTTATACACGATGCGTCATCTTAGGCTGGAAGGCCACTGTTCATGGCCTCTTCAGAACAGTATACACGGTGCGTTATCTTAGGCTGGAAGGCCACTGTTCATGGCCTTTTTAGAACTTTATTCATGGTGCATTATCTTAGACAGGATGGCTATTTTAAAAGCCACCCAGCACAGTCACCTTGGATATGCAGTTACATGGCAAAAGTTGCTCAGCTCATTTAGGGCTTTCATTTGATACCAAATATAACAACTTTTGGAAATTTTGATTTTTAACCAATTAGGACCCCTTGCCAGGGAGCCACAGGCTGCTGGGTCCACTTTGGAGGGTCCTCCAATGACAAAAAATGTGCGCCTCCCCATGGGCTTTCATCTGATACCAAACTTGAAAACTTTTCAAAAAATCGATTTTGGACCGGTCCGACCCTGGTCAGGGTGCCACAGGCCGCTGGGACCACATTGGAGGGGTCCTCCAATGACAAAAAATGTTCGCCTCACCAAGGGCTTTCATTCGATACCAAAGTCGGAAATTTTTTAAAAAAATCGATTTTTGACCAGTCCGGACCCTGGTCAGGGCGCCACAGGCCGCTGGGGCCACTTTGGAGGGGTCCTCCAATAACAAAAAATGTTCGCCTCACCAAGGGCTTTCATTTGATACCAAACATGGCCACTTTTGGAACATCGATTTTTGACCACTTTGGACCGGTCCGGACCCTGGTCAGGGCACCACAGGCCGCTGGGTCCACTTTGGAGGGGTCCTCCAATGACAAAAAATGTGCGCCTCCCCATGGGCTTTCATCTGATACCAAACTTGAAAACTTTTCAAAAAATCGATTTTGGACCGGTCCGACCCTGGTCAGGGTGCCACAGGCCGCTGGGACCACTTTGGAGGGTCCTCCAATGACAAAAAATGTGCGCTTCCCCAAGGGCTTTCATCTGATACCACACTTGGCCACTTTTGGAAAAATCGATTTTTGACCATTTTGGACCGGTCCGGACCCTGGTCAGGGTGCCACAGGCCGCTGGGTCCACTTTGGAGGGGTTCTCCAATGACAAAAAATGTTCGCCTCACCAAGGGCTTTCATTTGTTACCAAACTTGGCCACTTTTGGAAAAATCGATTTTTGACCATTTTGGACCGGTCCGGACCCTGGTCAGGGTGCCACAGGCCGCTGGGTCCACTTTGGAGGGGTCCTCCAATGACAAAAAATGTTCGCCTCACCAAGGGCTTTCATTTGTTACCAAACTTGGCCACTTTTGGAAAAATCGATTTTTGACCATTTTGGACCGGTCCTGTCCCTGGTCTTTGCGCCACAGGCCAATTGGTCCACTTTGGTGGGGTCCTCCAATGACAAAAAATGTTCGCCTCACCAAGGGCTTTCATTTGTTACCAAACTTGGCCACTTTTGGAAAAATCGATTTTTGACCATTTTGGACCGGTCCGGACCCTGGTCAGGGTGCCACAGGCCGCTGGGTCCACTTTGGAGTGGTCCTCCAATGACAAAAAATTTCGCCTCACCAAGGGCGTTCATTTGATACCAAACTTGGCCACTTTTGGAAAAATCGATTTTTGACCATTTTGGACCGGTCCGGACCCTGGTCAGGGTGCCACAGGCCGCTGGGACCACATTGGACGGGTCCTCCAATGACAAAAAATGTTCGCCTCTCCAAGGGCTTTCATTTGTTACCAAACTTGGCCACTTTTGGAAAAATCGATTTTTGACCATTTTGGTTTTGGACCGGTCCGGACCCTGGTCAGGGTGCCACAGGCCGCTGGGACCACATTGGAGGGGTCTTCCAATGACAAAAAATGTTCGCCTCACCAAGGGCTTTCATTTGTTACCAAACTTGGCCGCTTTTGGAAAAATCGATTTTTGACCATTTTGGTTTTGGACCGGTCCGGACCCTGGTCAGGGTGCCACAGGCCGCTGGGTCCACTTTGGAGGGATCCTCCAATGACAAAACATGTTCGCCTCACCAAGGGCTTTCATTTGTTACCAAACTTGGCCACTTTTGGAAAAATCGATTTTGGACCGGACCGACCCTGGTCAGGGTGCCACAGGCCGCTGGGACCACATTGGAGGGGTCCTCCAATGACAAAAAATGTTCGCCTCACCAAGGGCTTTCATTTGATACCAAACTTGGCCACTTTTGGAAAAATCGATTTTTGACAATTTTGGACCGGTCCGGACCCTGGTCAGGGTGCCACAGGCCGCTGGCTCCACTTTGGAGGGGTCCTCCATGACAAAAAATGTTCGCCTCACCAAGGGCTTTCATTTGATACCAAACTTGGCCACTTTTGGAAAAATCGATTTTTGGCCATTTTCGGCCCGGTCCACGGTCCGGACCCCTGGCCAGGGCGCCACAGGGGTCCAGCCGGTACATACTATACCCTATATTGTAGTAGTCCCCTAGCCCACCCCACACGCTAAATATGAAAGTTCTACCTGCAGCGGATCTTTCTACAATAGAGGATAAAGTTGGACTTGCGAAACGGTTGGGGCCCGCCTCCATCAGGGTGCCCCCCAGCCCCACGGATAGGTGCTAGAACAAAACAAATGGGCCATTTAGATTCACCATATAGGGGTTCCTATTCGAATACGAAACCTCAGCCCAGCAGCTCTTATGTATAGGGCTGCCTACTCCGTAGGCCCAGACCCCCTTTTACACGTTAACCACTGACCCCTGGCCAAGGCGCCACAGATGACCGACCAACACCAAACTCTCAAATGGAGACCTCCACCCTTGGGCCATGCCACAACCCCAATATGAGAGCCCAGCTTCGCTCGCTGCGATCTATTTCGAGGCTAGATTATTTTCTCGGGGTCACTTTGGGGGGGGTTCCACCGGGGGGGGGGCATCTGAGAGCGTCCTGGAACCGCGGAAAGCAATTTCCCGGAATTGAGGAACCTTTTGTACCAAAAAAACCTAAAATAGTAGGGCTCTGAAGGGTCTTCCGACCTGCACCCCTGGGAGAAAAAGAGGAGCAACGCGACCTGCTGGGGGGGGGGGCAATTTTCATATCTCAAGATCTACCCTGCCGATCCGGCTGAAATTTTCACAGCATGTACCCTGCTCAAAGGCTCTTCACACAAGAAGTTTGAGCACGATCGGTCCACTCCTTCGCTGGCCACTGGCCAAACAATGTCCAGATTATACACATTCCGTCAAATTTTCCCTATTCTAGGTGGAGCGCTAACGCGCTCCCCCTAATTAGCTTGTTACTAAAATTTATGATCATGAAATCTCTTTTGGTTTTTCGAGAGATTGTTTTATTCTCTAAACGACAGTTAATTATATCCTTAAAAAATCCTATTTAGGGTAAGTATTATCATGTTCGAGAACTTCTACTGCCTTTTTAATTTGTCTTATACCTGTCTGTGTGAGAACCTTATATGCTGTCGTTTATTTACTATTTAACAAACTTTTAATTTCATCAGTTGTAAAGAGCTTAGAATTTTTTCTATTTCTGTTTGTTCTGTATTTGTTATTAGAGCTGGTATCGTTAATCTTCTTTTTATCAACAAATTATGTAAAACACAAAATGTAGTGTTTTCTCCTAGTAATAGTTCATCTACACCACATGGATACTTCGTTTTTAAACGTCTAATCCAATAAGCTTCTCTATGTCTTCTAATTTTTCTGTCCAGGGGTGCGTTTCACAAAGCCCTCTTATCATTAGGAGCTCCTAAATTGGCAAGTTAAGAGCAAAGTTAAGATTTAGCTGTTTCATGAAGGGCTCCTAGTTTAGAAGAGCTCTTAAAGTTCGCTCCTAAAATCGGAGCACGTTTTAGCACTCCTAGACCCCCTCCTAAGTTCAAAACAGCACTGTTTGTTGTATGTTTCGCCATAAATGTGATGTAACACGCAAATATAATTCCAATAAACACATTTTAAATAAATGCAATGGATTATATGATGAAATTTCTCAAGTTTAAAATGTTTAGTTTTCGTCTATAAACTTACATCTTTAAATGAAGATTTTTGCCCTAATAATGGGATTAATTATTTAGTATACGTGGCTTAATTTCAGTTAGTTATGATCAATTATCTTACTTTGAAATTACCAAAAATAACTGAGGCCTATTTCATGCACTACAGGCCTAAACTACAAATAACGACAATTATAACCCTAACCTGGGTTGGTAACCTGCTATTTGTCTCCTAAACCGTGTTACCGCAAATATGAAAATGAGGTTACCAACTTCCTGAACTGGGCCTAGAATCCGAGCTAAACAACTGTAGATTGACCCTTTTCTTGCAGAGGGCCCGCACCTTGAATAAGGTGACTTACGCGGGGCCTCTGGGAGTCAATCTAGAACCGGACGGCACATAATAACAGACATTAACGGCTATTAACAATCCTAACTAACATTATAAGACTAACCGCAAATACTAGTACTGATTATAATTATGAATACGAACTAATATTATTAAAACTAACGGATATGAGACTAACCTGTTAGCCTATACTTAACCTAACTATGTACCTACCATATGTGTTCTGATTATTATGTTTAGTTACTACCTAACGTTATAGCTTAACTATTGCCCTACGGACTACACTCAAGACCTCCACGAGGGTTTACATGAGCAGTCCCATTCATACGGTTATAATCACACAACAACGTAATTCCATTCATGCGAACTCACACACACTACTTTCACATACTCATCCAGACGGTAAACACACGCATACAATTTCAGTCATACATTCACAGTTACTCACACAGTTATTCAGACACATTTATGCAACATTCACACCTCACACATACTTGACTTCACTCACAACCTCAACTGGAGGAGTTTACGTGAGGAGCCGCATTCATACGACACAATACAAATTACAGCCCTAACAGTGCTATACGGGGCTAATTCCCAGAATACTAACCTACTAACTCCTAGTAATAGCTACGATTGCGTGAAAGTGCGTTATATTTCGGAAATGGCCCAGAAATGGCCATTCCCACGTGATCACCCGTGTGTTTTTTGTTTTGTTTGTGTAAAAGCCAACAGGGACAATAATTGCTGTTATAGCAATTATTACAAAGAATATGCTAAGGACAGCTTTAATTAGAGGGGAGACGGTATTCCCCTGTTAAAGTCTTAATAATTAATAGGTTAAACAACATTTAAAAGTTAGATTTCTGTTTTTAGAGTGTTTTAAGAAACCTGACGTTTGAGACCGGCAATGATTAAGAACAAGACATTGTTATAAGAGTTGCTTTTTGAACGCGTCGAAAAGACATGGCCGGCAACTCTGGTTGCCGGCTGTGGGGATAAGGGGGTCCCATCCTGAAAGACCTACTCCCGGGGAGTGGCCTAACTCTCCTTCCTCAAGGCGGGTAGGTGAGGGTCCTCCCTTAAGACTAACTACCCAAGTTTACGTTGGTTTTAGTATATAAAACTGGGTTTTGGGGTGAGAACTGAAAAGGTTAAAAAGATATAAAAGTGACAGTTTTAGAGTGGGTTTTGGCGTAGACATAAACCCATGATAGTTTAGGTTTAGATTGGGCCAAAAAGGGCCTTTTAGAAAGATGTAGAAAACGGGAAAAAGGTGCTGATTTTAAAGCCTTTTTAGACGTGGTTTGTGAGGTTCGGCTGCTCGCAAACCCATTGAGGAAATGCAAAAATCTTATTAAAAATACCCCCAGAGGGTGGGGCGAAAGGCCCACACCCTCACAAGTACAAACACATAGAAAACAGAGGGCACTAGGCCCGAAAAAGTGACAAAAATGGTCTTCCGGGGTCTGAAGACCCCGGGAAATAGCATGAGTGGAGGGACCCGGGGACCGCCTTTCAGGCATAGAAGCCCCCGGGTCAGAAGCAGTGCACCCCGTGAGCCGTCCGAAGACATATGGGCTCACGGGGGCGGCCAGGAACGTGAGTGCCTGGCTGGCAGAATCTAAAATATAAAACCCTGGGGGAAATGGGGGTAAGGGGAGAGGTGCTATAGTCCAGGCCTCCATATAATTGGCGCAAGACACACCTCTCCCGGGTACATACGGACGAAATGGGGAGAAAAGTACTACTAATGTTATTAGGGGAGAGAGACCAACCTCTCTCCCCGACTGCCAGCCAAGCATTGACTGAAAACTGCTAATTGCAGTCGAGACCCCAGTAGGGGGCTGGCCTTAAAGCTTCTAGCAGCTGATTGGCTGCTTGGGATGATCACGCTTTTTCTATTCGGCTGCCGAGTCGTGACCTACGGCAGCCCACAGGCGCGTCTGGCGGCTGGAGGACCCCAGAATTAATGAGAACAGGTGACCCCTAACTCAAAACTTAGACGGCCAAAGGCCGGAGTTTTGGTATCAAATTTTAGGGGTCACGGCTGGAGCTCATAAATCTGCAATAAACAGAAGATCCAATATTTTCTAAAACTTGGTCCTCCAGCGGCCGACTAAAAGGGTCTCCCTTGCTTATTAGAAAGCAAGGGAGCCAGACCTGCTTGGTCCATCAAGGACCCAAAAGACGAAAACAACTTACGTAAGCATACTAAGTACCTATGCTAAAACTAAAAATATTAACCTACCTAGAACTATATACTAATACGTGCCTATGTAATTAACAACTTAAGTACCTAAGTACCTATTATTGTTGTATGTATCTATATATGTATATTTTTTGTCTACCTATATTTGTATACTGAGTAGTGCAAGGGCTGAATTCAGCCTTGTATGGGGGAGGTCAGCGGTGACCCTTGTGGGGTCATTATTACAGGGCTTACGTGAATGAATGCATGAATGGCATTCGTTCACGTAAGGTCTGGGAGCTTTCCACGCTCTCCAGACAAATAGACGGGCGGCTAAAGATGAAAGGCCGACCCGTAAAAGGAAGAGGAAAAAAGAGGAGTTAGATAACTCCCTAAATAATGGAATAAAAACCAATACGTAGGAATAAAAATGTATAACTTAATTTGTACTTCTTGTTATTTCAGGAATTAAAAGAAGACAAATTGTAATAAAGTGTAGATGTTTGTAATTGTTGTGTAAATGTAGTAATAAGGTGAATAACCATGTATTTTCTTGTTATTTAAGGGGAATTTATGCCGTAATTGGCCGTTATGCGATGCTGACATAAAAGGGAGAAGGCAGGGAGGTCTCAATTACGACCGCCCTTTGACAAAGCTGATGTAATAGGGGTTTACGCAATTGTGGGAGGCCTCAATACGGCCGTCCCACACACGCATAGTAAGGGCAAAAGGTCAAAGGTTCGAATCCTTGCACTAAGAGTTGAGATAACCCTATTGATTACGCATATTTTGAATGATCCTAACACCTAATGAATTCACTAGTTAATGTAGTTCAAGGGCCTCAATGCGGCCGCATGAATACGGTTACTACATACTGATTAAGCCCTGTTAAATAGTTGAATTGTTGAGATCTTAAGGCAATTCTGGCAGTTCTGACAAACACATAGCACAAGTACAGGTTACAATTGACAGTAGCAGATACCAATCCTTTGTACATATAATTACCTGGCATGGATTACGGGACTGGCCATGAGATCTTCAGTAAGAACCGATTAATAACTCGCTGAATTCCCTTTTAGTTAGTTTCCTAGTAGGGCCTAGATTCATCTTTAATTAGGCCACCTTATACTAATTTTGTTAACCTATTCCTGGTTGCTAGGTGAGGCTGTAAGGACGCAAAACACCTTTTTACTGAATAAAACAACAATTACAGTGACTACTAGTAATTTCATTACACATGGAATCTTCTGTTTGTGGACATTTGGGAGGAGATAGAATCTGGCAGCTTTGGCGTCTTCAGGAGTCAGCAACTGAAGCTGCTTCTCACTGAGTGCACCACGAGCATGCCATCCCGTGTCTAAATTCTCAAATCAGGTGACGTGCTCCTTTCCTGGGAATCTTCAGGTCAAGGTATTTTGTGATTCCATCAAAAATGACGTACAGTCTATACCGCTCTATCGTAGACGGTCGAACCTCTCCCACGCTGAGAAGAATGCAATCAGGGAACTGCGTCAGAACCAGGACATCGTCATCGAGCCCGCTGACAAGGGACGGGCTGTTGTCATCTGGTCAAGGGACTCCTATCTCTTGGAGGCTAAGCGTCAGTTAAACGACACTAACACCTATACGCGCGACGCCTATGATAAAGCCGAATTCTATTCCCAGATCGTCGCCCACCACGTGGAGGATTGACATGCTCGTGGCGCACTCAGTGAGAAGCAGCTTCAGCTGCTGACTCCTGAAGACGCCAAAGCTGCCAGATTCTATCTCCTCCCAAAGGTCCACAAACAGAATATTCCATGTCCTGGGAGACCGATAATTTCTGCAAATGGTTGCCCCACTGAGAAAATCAGTGGTTTCGTGGACTCCCAGCTTAAACCTCTGGCTCGCCAGATCCCTTCCTTCATCCAGGATACAACTGACTTTCTACGCAAACTTGGATCCCTTACCGTGTCATCTGACTGTATTTTGGCCACGGCCGACGTAACAAGCCTCTACACGAACATTCCACACCA
The DNA here is from genome assembly GCA_030248195.1 of Trissonchulus latispiculum. Lineage (NCBI taxonomy): Eukaryota > Metazoa > Nematoda > Enoplea > Enoplida > Ironidae > Trissonchulus > Trissonchulus latispiculum. The sequence continues at coordinate 19,380 of JASAND010028112.1, read as the reverse complement.
TCTGTGACGAGAAGCTTGTAAGGAGGCTAATTCCAGGTCTGATGCCCGTTATCCGACCGAGATGATTCTTAAATTTATAGACCTAGTCCTGACCCGCAATGTCTTCGAATTTAATGGCGAATTCTACACCCAGAGAGAGGGCACTGCAATAGGTACAAAGATGGCCCCCAACTATGCCAACATTTTCATGGGTTACGCTTTCGAGAAGCTATTTTCTGTGGCCGAAGAAAAGCCCATAGCATGGTGGCGCTACATCGACGACGTCTTTATTGTTTGGAAGGGCTCCCGAGATGGATTAGACAGGTTTCTGCGTCTAGCGAATAGCCTTATCCCTAGCATCAAACTGGAACTTGACGTTGGAATTACCAAAGTCAACTTCCTGGATGTCTCAGTGGAACTACGCAACGGCCAAATTGTCACCGATCTATCTATGAAACCCACTGATACTAGGCAATATCTTCCCTACGAGTCATGCCATCCTCTCCAGCACAAGTTGCCTATTGCCTACAGTCAGGCCCATCGGATTTGCCGCATCTGTTCTGATCCTAGTACGGCTGAGACTCGGTGTGCCCAAATGAAAGAAGATCTGGTAAAAAGAGGGTACCCGAGAGGCAAGGTTCAGCGCAGAATTAGGAAGGCCCTATCCTGTAGCCGAGAACTGTTGCTATCAGTGAAGGCCCCACCAGATCCTGAAAATGAGGAAAAGACACTATGCCTTGTCTTACCTTTCCATCCCGATCTAGATGGCGTCAGGAATATCTTGCAGCGACATGAACATTTCTTGACTGGACTGAACACTAAGATCAAACTATTTTGGAGGCCACCGCCGAAATTGCGTAATATTCTCGTCAGGGCCAAGCTTCCCACGACTGGCACTGATACAACAAACCGAGCTAACGAGCCCGGTGGTACCTCCAAATGTAGCCGAAACTGTGTTCTTTGTCCCGCCATCAAGGAGGTGAGCTCATTCAAGAGCTCTGTCACTGGTCTGGAATACCCAATCAGAGGAATTATGACTGTAAAAGTACTGGAATAGTGTATTTGGCGGAGATTGATGGGTGTTCGTCACAGTGATGGAAAGTGGAAATTCCCTCTGCCAAAGATTTCATGGCCACAGGCACGATATCCGCAAAATGGATGCTAGTAAACTTTTATCTTGTGATTTCAAAAACCACAACCATCATTTAAATGATTTAAGAGTGACAGTAATAGACTTTGCCGAAGAAGAAACTTGCAGAAAGAAGAAAGAAAAACAATGGATCAGCCAACTTTTCACTATCCTTTTGGAATCAATTGGGAACATATTCTTCGTTTCAACAAGTCCCCGCCCCCGGGTCTAGATTTACTAGCATCCATTCTGTCTTGGGACTTGATATTTTATTGTTTTCCTTGTATCCCTTGTGGATCCGTGAATACGTGGCTGTTTTATCGATTATCTCTTAAGAAGACAATTAAGATAAAGAAAACCAGCTTAGCTCTAAGATCAACTTTCATTAGCTAATATCTAGTATTCCACCAAGAATAGCACCTAATTTCTCTAGAGATTAAACTGAAAATAAAGTGGAAAGCTGGTCTGTTGCAAACTCGCTGAACACGAAGCTGAACTTCAGATTTTGAAGTCCATTGTTCGATCCTTTTTGTCGCTGGCTTGAAGAAGAAGAAGAAGAAGAAGAAGATTTATTTCCCAAACAAATGAATTAATACGTACAAAACAGACAAAATGTTTTAGTGTACGATTCACGATACATATAAACAAATTGTTAACAACTTATATACCGAATCATTAATTTTATATAATTAGTATGAACGTTATAATAAAATGTAAAGTCAATATACTATACGTATATGTGGATATATTATATATTATATGTAAAGCATCATAAAATTTAAAATTGTTTGGATTTGGGAAAAAGGGGGGAGAAGAAACCAAATGTCTGGTTATTTTAAACCCCGCCCCTTGAGGAAATGTTTTAAATCAATAAGTTCAATAGATCTTTCAAATTTTGCTTTACTGTTTGCATTTACTACCCAATTTGGTAAACTGTTCCAAACATCAACAACCCGGTTATTGAAAAAACCTTTTGTGCTCTCTCTTTTGCATAATGCTGGTTTTAGTTTATAAGAGTGACCACGTAAACCAATACTAGGGGCAAATTCAAATAATTCCGCAAAATCTAACATAACCAATCCGTGTACAAGTTTGTAAGTTAAAACTAAATCATTTGTTAAACGTCTTAACTCAAGAGATTTGAGCCTTAATATCTCAAGACGATCCTTATATGACATGTTCTGTAAACCTGGTATTCTCTTTGTATACCGGCGCTGTACATTTTCTAGTAAGTCAATATCTTTGAGAAGATACGGAGACCATACTTGTGAGTTATACTCAAGTATTGGCCGTACGTATACAGTAAACATTTTGGTTAGGAATTTGCGGTCACGAGTCACAAAACAGCGAAAAATAGTAGCCGCGACTTTATTCGCTTTCTGAGCTACCTTTAGACAATGACACGATGGCTTCATATTGTTACTTAAAGTGATACCTAAATCTACAATTTGATCTACACACTGCAAGAAGTTGCCGTCCATGTTATACCTGACATGTGTTGAATCAGCAAGTGACCCGTATACGAAAACCTGACACTTTGGAATAGATAAACTAAGTTGCCATATACGAGCCCAATTACAGATGTTGTTTAGATCCTCTTGTAAAATCAGAGACATGTTATCTCTAGTCTCGATTGATATTTTAGCATCATCAGCATACAAACTTATCTCAGAGTTTTCAACAGCGTCAGGCATATCATTGACATACAATAAGAATAATAACGGTCCTAACACAGTTCCTTGAGGGACGCCACTTAGTACTGGTTTTGGACTAGAAACTGTTGCATTTACTTTTACCCGCTGAGTTCTGTTTGACAGAAAACATTTAAACCAACTATACAATTGTCCTAGGAGACCATATTTAGTTAATTTATACAATAATTTTGAGTGGCATACGGTATCAAAGGCCTTAGCAAAGTCCAAATAGACTGAGTGAATCGAAGAACCCTTATCCTTAGCTCTTACCCATTTAGTAAGTGTCCCTGTCCCTACCAAATTTGTCAGCGTTGATAAACCTTTTCTAAATCCATGTTGAACTGGGGATAGTAAGTTATTAGTTGTTGTACTTGTTCACAAAAGCTTGACAACCCGCTAGATCGAATATGCAAACGCAAACACTTTATTAGAAATTAAAACATTACATAAATGACATTACAAAACGAGTTAAACATTACAACAAAATACAAAGGTTCAGAGAACTAATCAAATCCAAGCATGTCAAATTGTAAATTCACAGTGAATTCAAAGTTCTCCAAATACCTACTGCAGACGCTGGAGCAGATCTAATGACCGTACCTAAAACAAAACCGTACCGCGTCAGCTTGTGCAATGGCAGTAGTAGCTTCCTCTTTCATTCCGCTGCATTCATTCCAGGCTGCGAGTCCCTTATTTTGCCGTTAAAATGCTGTGCACCGACACCAATGATCCTCGTATATACTGGTGAAACTAGTTATTGCACCATTCACAGAAAATGACCCCATCCGCCCTGTGGTGAGGATCCACCAAAGGGAGGTATTGTTCAAAACCTAAGGTGGTGATTCCTATTGGAGACATCAACTTTGAACCCTTATTATTCTTCATTCCTTGGAGTTAAGAAGCCATTTATCGAAATGGAGCTCAACATTTTCTCTTTCTAATGAACACAGTGAGCATATCTTTAGTTCTCGGAAATTATTTTATTGAATTTTCGAAGTAATTTAATTTTCCATTTTTTGCAGACTGAAGTACATTTTTTCTTGAGGCGTCGGCAACATCATTCGATTTCACTATCAAATAGCAGGGACCCCTTTTTAAGGTGGTGATTCTTTTTAGAGACATCAACTTTGAACCGTTATTACTCATTCATTCCTTCGAGTTAAGTAGCCATTTTTATAAAAAAAATGGAGCTTGACATTTTCTCTTTCAAATGAATATAGCGACCCTAACTTTAGCTCTCTGAAATTATTGTACTGCATTTTTGAAGTAATTTAATTTTCCAGATTTTTTGCGGACTAAAGTAAATTTTTTCGTGAGGTGCCGGCCATATCATTCGATTCCACTATCAAATAGCTGGAGAGCCTTTTTTAATTATTATGAAACCGCTGGAAATGAAAATGTTGAGCTCAACAAGATGTTTCGAATGAATATAGTCATAGCTATCCAACTACTGTTAAGTATCCAAAATCGGCAAAAACTGCCCTGAACGGGGACGTCGAAGTTTTTAATCGCGATGGCACGGAGCGCAAAAAGAACTTATTTTGGAAAGTTTCATCAAATTTCATCTTGATTTGAACCGTGAACCAATAATATGTGCCCAAAAGGAATCACCACCTTAAAGCATTCACAACCAGGGTTTTTTTGCGTCCAGATGTGCGTCTGGACGCAAAGTTTCTTATCTGGACGCAACGAAATTTTAACGGGACGCAAGCTAGACGCAACATTATGTCGGGAGAAAATTCACTTTTGTAAGAGTAAAAACTTTAAATGTTTCCAGTACCAATTTTTCCGTTTTTTCCAAAAATTTCTTCGAGTTCTGGGGGCTCCGTCCCCAGACCCCTGGTGTTTACCACTTTGTCGTGGAATGCCAAGGTGCAAGGTCATGTCTCAATGTTATTTGGGAAGTCGTTGTCCACCTGTATCCATAGATCTTTTTAAACTCGCAAATTTCGCATCAATAAGTAAAACATTACAGTGTGCAAACCGTGAACATTTGAGTTTTTAACACAATTTTGAAGAATAATACTACACCACGCATACACGCTGCAATTTACGCAAAGAACGAAATAGCATTTGATGCTTTAGTTTGATGTAACAGATACCAAATTAATTCTTTTCAACATTTTTATTACGGATATATTCCTAATTGCAAAAAATCTCCAACTTCTGAGGGGCTCCGCCCCCCAGACCCCCCGCGGATCTTGTATACTAATCTTTCGAGGAATCAGTAATTCTCAGAGTTTTGACAATGGACTTTGTGCTTTCATATTTACTACCTTTCTTCTTAGTGATATTAATTAACTATTTCATTAATTTTTAATACCGTTATTTTATTTTATTCCTGCATTAATGTTAAGCAGCATCAACTTTCTAAATAGTCTAAATAGTGTTACACTGAAGAAATTATCAAAATTTTGATATAAATCAATTTTTTGCACAGAAAACACGATGAAACAAAAATTCTACCTGCACGCAAAATTTCTTAACCGGACGCAACTTAAACTTAGCGGGACGCAAGGTTGACGCAAATCCGAAAACCAAAAAAACCCATGTTCACAACTGGTCAAGTTTGGTATCAAATGAAAGCCCTTGGCAAGGCTAACAACTGTTGGCATTATACTACCCACAAGACGTGGCCCCATCGACCCTGGGGGTGAAGTTTTCCACCCTAGGGGGTATGATAGGGGTCAAAAATCAAAATGTTCATGCCCTTGACAAGGCGTACAGGTACAACTTGTGTTTTACCACCCACCACAATATATCAACGGAACGTTGTCCCTCTCATTCTCTATATTAAAAATGTCAACATGACCGGAGCAGACTTTGACTATGGTTACGGGGTAATCAGAAATTTTCAGAAAAGCTTATTGCGACAATCTCACAACAGGCTAATCCGTTTGCTGCATGAGCTTTTGAAAAAATGGACTTGTTTTAGGGCAGGGTATTATTACCTCTGCATCGAAATCGCCAACGCCCAACACCGATATTTTTTGCTCCTATCCCGGAATTTTTGTGTGAACCAATTTCTGACCATCTTTCTAAAATTTTCCGAATTCACAATTAATTTTAACCTGAAGTCTATTTTTCATATATAGTTCTTTCTTCCTAAAAATGAGGATAAAACTAAAACAACATTTCAACAGCATGACCACATACTTTTGAAATTCCCATTCACGATTATCCAAGGGGCAGACTTGCCGGGTTTTCAGCCACCGAGAGATGCAATGAAAATGAAAAGCATGCTAAAATAATCACAGCACACATAACAAAAACACGGGAACGTGGGTTAAAGAGAGCAGCCATAATTATTGACTGAGTGCTTATTTTCAGTGAGTAAAGATACGTACAATTCAGTTCCGACTTTCAATGCACTGCAATTGCTTAGCAGTTTACAATTTGTACGCAAATCCCAAATACACGTGTCTAGAAACGTATCCTGCAGCGTAACGAACACTGTCTTTTTCCGGAGTACAGCACACAATTGTGAAAAGATACACAGAAATTGGAAAATTCTGCCAAATCGCTTTAACCTTTTCCTATGTGCATTTACTGGTTTCCCCATACTTACTGTTTTCTAGGAGTTTCACCCCCACCCTCCCTTTCGGCACAATGTCTACTGTGTACTAACACATGGGGGGGGGGGAGTCGGTGGGTACTAATGGAGTACATAAAGAATATGACAGCTGGCATACTCAATGTACTCATATTATGAGGGGCGCTCCGCACACACTCTATGTATTTATAAGCGCGACACATCCTCTGCACGCTAACGGCTGACCCCTCCCCGTACATTGGACCCTAGTGACCCAAGCAAATTGGTACTCTGTCGTACGCTCACTCGGTCTACGTTTGTGTGCTAAAGCTCTAAAAGACAAGCACTACGTGCGCGAGTTTTGTGTTTGTTTCAAGCTTTAGAACACACACATAGCGGGCAAATTTCTTTGAAGTGGAGGGTCCAATTTGCAGGGGGGATCAGCCGTTAGCGTGCAGAGGATGTGTCGCGCTAATAAATACATAGAGTGTGTATTATGAGCTCGCTACATACGATGCGAGCTATCGGCTGACCCCTCCCCCATAAATCAGACCACCCTCACCCCGCCCTATACATGTACGGGGTCCAAACGGGGGATTGGGCTCGTGCTTGTGTATTATGTACACAGATGTGTAAATGATACAAGCTTAAACCCCGTCAAGTTTAACATGTAAGTATACTAACATAGACCCCGATCCCCCGTTTGGACCCCGTACATACAGGTATGTAGGGGCGGGGTCAAGGGGAGGTTTGATTTATGGGGGGGAGGGGTTAGCCGATAGCGTGCAGAAGATGTAGCGAGCTCATAATGCATAGTGCATGGCGCTTGTCATACTGTTATATTATACTCTTGGTACCACTGAAGATTAAACTGAACAATATCAAAGATGGTCGGAAAATCAACCAAAACGTCCCAACCCTCCAAGCACTCTTTAACTTACATTGCAAACCCCCCAGGCCACGGTGCATTCTTCACTTGTAGCAGAGGTTTGGTTGGCCTGGCACTCGATACCTAAAATAAAATTTAATAATTTAATGATTCTTGAAACAATTTCACTGCAAAAACCAAGTACAAATATATCCGAGCATTGATCTTGGTTGCGACATTTGAGGTTGACTCTAATATGCAGAAACAAAAAACAAAACAAAGATTAGTTTGGATAAAAGCTCAAATAATATTAGTTAGCACACATCATAATACTGGTGAGGTATAAAAAAGAAGTACAACAAACATTGCGCCAAATTTAGTTATGCAATCTGTTAATACGTACACGGCATTTGCTTGCTTGCTTGAATTGATTGTTGGAGTCATCAATGGTCTTACCATGGTTATTTCCACGAAGACTAGGTCAGATGACCTCAACGACCAGAAATTTTTGGCCATCACCCAAAAAAATTTAGGCCATCAAAACTTAGCTAATTTTTATATTGCGTGCTGCTGTTTGCATTGTTAGAATTACCCAAATCTTGTATCCATTCTTGTACCCATACTGTTATCTTCAAAAATAGCGATAAAATTTAAATTAAAATAGAAAACGTCGTCAAATGAAATTTTCCTGTGCTTAACACACCAGAAGACCTACTTTTGTACCTATGTAAATGAAAAAACCTCGTTAGCATAGAAACTGTAGTAGTCCACTCTGTCTGTAGCGTAGTAAAATAATAAAGTTTCTTCAAAATTAATTCAAGGGTTAAGGTAGATTGAAGCTGAAAAACACTGAATAGAGAAAGCAAAAAAGGAGAAAATAAAACAGAATAGATAGCCTAAAGTTAAAAATGAAACGAAGTTAAAAAGTTAAACTGAAATTGAATGAGTTTTAAATTACAGAATGTAACTGTCTGGCTGGGCCAGCAAGAAATAGAAGTAAATTGTGCTAAATTTTTTGAAGAAACAAGAAAATTTTCAGAAATATTACCTATTTGTATGTAAAATGGAGATACCCTGTAAAAACAGTTTTCCTCATAAAATCAAAAAACAAAACGGAGCGGATGATACGCCTCTGGATGGAGCGAGCATGGAAGAAGCAATACGGGCGACCAGGCATTCCCCTACAAGCGGGGAGGGGTGGAGGTTTCCAGAAATCGGTCGAACAAGGCTTGAGTCGCCCTCGCCTTCCAAAAATCACCCCTCAAGGATTTTGGCTTTTCCCCCCAGAACTCAAAAGTGCCGGGGAAAATAGGGTTTTAAAGGGTGAATTCACAAAAGCAATCCAGTTTCGTCGGATTTTTAGGACATTTTTATGAAGTATTTAGAAACCCCTTTATTGCTTTCCGAAAGCCATTTGCTCATTTCGAATAAAACAAATGGGCGATACTAAGGCACGCCTGCGCGTAACATTCGCAAAACCTAACCGATTTCATTCAAATTTGGTATGGGTTCATTTGAATCAATTTTTGATCGATCTGCAGACGGACGGTAGCATAATTTTAAATATTTGAGTTTTCGAAGGAGGACCAAAAATTTTTTCACTTTTGCTAAAAAGTTGCATGCAGGGATATTCACGGTAGCGCTAAACGCGAATCTGGAAAGCGTTTTTGATCCAGCTTTTTTGTGTGAAAGTTTGAAATGTTCGGATGTTCGCCTCGTAAATCTCATGATTCTTTCAAGATTACGTACCTAGAAAAATATCCAGTCAGAAGATCTCGTTAAACTCAATAATTTTGCACTTAGAACGATTTTTCAAAAAAGTACATACGATCTCAAAATTCCGTGAGATAAACTGTCAAAAACAATCTGATTTTCAAATTTCCCAATTGTTGTTAATTGCTGCTAAAACCGTCAATAAGCACAATATTCTATGCAAAAATGAAACTGACTGCCTGAGACTAGCCCAAATGTATATATGACTACAAACGGATTTTTCAAAAATTGGAATGTTTGTGTTAAACAAGGATTTTCAATAACTGCCTCAACCCAACAGCAAACAAAATTATTTTGGCACTGTCGCGGAGAGTCACTTTACTAGTATTCCGAAAAGTGAACAACTTTTGCATTTGAACTGTCGAAAAAGACGTGAAATTTAGCACTTTTTTCTGGTTGTAGGTAATTTCTGGCCAAACCATGAAAACAATATATATATACTCAGCAAAACTCAGCACTTTAGCAAAGTTCAAGCAAGGTTTAATCAATTGGAGTAGTAATCCTTGTTATTGGGCCTTATAGGGAATATATACATAGCGCGGTGCGGCGGGAAAACCCAATTCGTAATAAGGGAACACCTGTCGGCAGTGAGCCATCCACACGAGCTAAATAAATAGCGTCAAAAAATGTTGTAAAGGACAACTTGTTGCAGCTCCAGCTGCTTCTCAGAAAAATTTTTGGGACTTGGAAGCTTTGAAATTTTTTGTGGAAACATGGGATGTCCACTGTAGGTAAACTGTAGTGTGTTATATAACAACTACTTGTGAAAGATTTAGCCCAATAGAATTTCAGTTTTACAAAGGATATGTCCGGACCATCAGGGCTGGCTTATTTGGGAGAAGGGGGGCAATCGGCGACCATCCCCCAATGAATTGAACCCATAAAATTTCTACCTCAGAATACGAATGGATTAAATTGAATAAAATTAGTTGCTGCTTCTGCAGCGTCATATATTCGCACATAAACTCACGCTGAACAATGCTAAGCGGTACCGCTCCGAGATGTCGGAGGAGGACGCTATGTAATTTTTACGAGGTGAACAAATAGTTAACACATGGTGCTATACGGTGCTACATGTTAAACACATGGTTAACCACGGTGAGAAGTACCACCCCTGAGATTTCGGCCTTCCGAGGATATTGCAGGCTTAAAGCACTAGGGAGAGCTGAGTATCACACTCTTAAGGTCGTATTTCCCTTACATTCAGTCCACTTTGGAAAATCAAAACTTACTCAATATTGGGAGCTACGAATTGAGCAACATATCAAAATGAAGCTCTACATCTTCTGTGTCGTTTGGTATCATTGAAACGTGTCTACCTAGTTCGTATTGGTCGCAAACTTGCCAAACGTAGGCACAATTTTTACCAATTTTTTTCTGAATAATTTTTACGCAACAAGAAAATGGTCGTATCCAATGTGTTTCTGAGATAATGTTCCTGGGACGGTTTATTGATTTTGCAAAAATATCGTTTCAGCAAGAGTTCATAATGATAATAGTATGACAAGGCTCACACTCTATGCAGTGAAGGCCAAAACTATGCTATGCGCGCTATCGGCTGACCCCCCCCCCCACGAATTGATCCCCTCTCACACCGCCCCTATATGGGTACGTGGTCCAAATGGGGGTTGCTCACTGTTTTGCATTATTACACGCTGAAATTAATAAGGGCCCAATTTGGGGAGGGGGTTTAAGCGTGTATGTTTAACACTTGTATGTAGAAAACATACTAAACGAGTGAGCGACCCCCGTTTGGGACTATGTACCCATATAGGGGCGGTGTGCTGGCTTATTTTTAGGCCAAAGTTTATGGGGGGTTGCCAAAGTTGCCCCCCCCCCCATCGATGGGGGGGGCATATTTTTGACAAAACTTCTGCAAATTTTACGTTTTTTATGCAAAAACTGCAAAAAAATCGCTAAAAAATGACTAATTTTAGGTGTTTTAAGCTAAAATAACGAAAATTCGGGGGGAGGTCGCCGAGTGGGGGCCCTCACCCCACCCCCAGTAAAAATAGGCCAGGTGTGATAGGGGGTCGATTCGTGGGGGGGGGTAGCCGATAGCGCGCATAGCATAGTTTTAGCCTTCATTGCATGGAGTGTTAGCCTTGTCATACTCTTATCATTATGTATATATGTACCTACTCTTGGTTTCAGTATGCAGACATGGAGCAGTTTCTGAAAATTTGGCATTATATATACATATATCCAACTTTGAAAAATCAGTGCTCTTGATTGGAGGCTGATAAGGAGAAAAATAAAAAACCGTCCCGGGAAAATTGTCCAAACATACTGTCTGCAAAATAAATTTTAAATCCACCCATTGTTTGTGGAGCAATCTTCGGTCAAAACATTTTGGCCGCAATTTGGAAAAATCAGTTATTCGAACAGAACTTTAGAGTCATTCAGTGTACAGGGCCTAAATAGAGGTCTTTATTAGCCTAACTTGTGTCGCTTTCGAAGCTCTTTAATTTGAGTATAAACTTATCTACACGTGTAGTGTACACTGGTTCCAATTCGACAAAAACTGTTTTCAGCAAGATCGTGTCAAAAATAACGAATTTTCGAGGAAAAATTCTTCGAAAATTCACTGCTCTGAAACGATACGAGCTAGAGACTTCTGCCGAAAAGCAAAATTGTAGAGCACATAATAAGGTTTAAAATGATTATATATAGTCCTTGGGCATAATTTTCTACATACTGTACATACCTCTACAAAATCTAATTTTTGTTTCCCACTGTACATTAATGCTATGAAGCTGGCGTTTTTACAGGACGTTTATTATCATTCCCGATGTATTTTCTAACAATTTGAATGAAATCGGGCAATATATAATTGCAATTTGTGCAACTATATCTGCACGTAAGGGAAGCACGACCTTAAGTCTACTTATGGTTCACCCAGTTTAAATTTACTGACTTACATAAATCCATGATATGATTTCTACAAATAGCGCAATTGTCCACAACAATATCTAAAGCATAAACAATTGCATAACAAACACACAGCATAATAAAAACGACTCATTGACATAAACACAATTCCAAGCTGAAACAAAGTTACGGAGGGAAAAGACGAATGGCGCACATAGAAAATTTTTTCGCGGGGAGCGGACCTCAAAAAAATTAACGGAGTCTGAGAGGTTAAATATTTTTAAAAAATAATTTGAAGATAAGGTTTGCAAAGCAAAAATAGGAGTAAATTAAGCAGATATATCGAGTAAGTTTAGCGCCTAAGCCGTGAGAATATTTGAAACTGTTAAAAAGTTGCTATTGAAAGGTTTAAAACGCTGAAATAAGGATGAACTAAGTAAAAATGAAGCCAATTTCAATCCTCGGAAGTCAGAACTTACAGAAAATTCGCACTTACCCCATGCCCATAAAGCCACGGCATTCCACTGAAACAAAAATAACAATGCTAGGGATAATCCAAATAGGGGATAATAAAAGGATGCTAAAGATATATAATAAACAAATCACTGGCAAATCAAGGATTTTTTGATGGATGGATTTTACATCGGGGTATCGGGGAAGGAATTTGTCTTCTTGTTTGAGCGAGTGTTTCGTTTTTGCTGTAAAATGTTTCTTAAAATCCTAAATTCTTCAAAATTGAAACTGGGTTATATAAATTTATTTGTACCACTGACTACCATTTGTTTCATGCAAATCAAGTTGAATTAAAAGCTCTAAATTTGCAACTAAGGTTAGGCAATATCTTCAGAATATTACAAATATATATAGGGTAGCAGGGTTAGGCGACAGCAAAAAGCACTGGTGAACCCAGACTGAGACTGGTTAATTTTCGGTGTTTCATCAAAGCCGAGACTAGCAATTTTAGACATAAACTTAGTTTCTTACAGTTTTTGAAGATTAGTCTCAATAGCACGGATATTAAAACGTAAACATACGTATAATATAATGTATATAATACGGCTTTCGAAACTTAGACCCCCGCCTCTTTCCAATCATTTACAATGGTTTTCTGCATTGTGACATGATTATAGGTGTTCTATTGCTTCTGCAAATACTTCTGCTTACTCCTTGCGTATAATTTATTTACGAACAGCGTACAAATATTCGTAAGACAGTATAGTATTATAGTGATGGGCAACGGATATTTTTTCATATCCGGATATCCGCCTATTTCGCGTTAACGGATATCCGGATATCCGGTTATCCGCCTATTCTAAACTTAACTTCAAGAAAATTTTTTGATTTTGCAGTTAAATTTTCAATTTCTCGGCAGGCAGTGAATGTCTATCATGCAACCAAGCCGCAACCTTCGTTTCAAAAATATTTTCTGAGGAATTTTTGAAAAATATTTTAAAATTTTTGAAATTTTATGTCAAAAATTTGCTTATTGTTCATTGTTTTGACTGAATTGTACACGGATATCCGGATAATTTTGGCAAAACGGATATTATCCGGATATCCAGCGCCCATCAGCTAGTACCAGGTCCGTGTACAAGTACAAGTATAGCCATGGGGGGGAAAACCCACATTTTCGGATTTTGGCTGGAACTTTTTTATTATAAGGGGTATCTGAGAACTTTATATACCATCGTACTTGGCGTACTTAGAACTTTCTTTTAAGCCTATTTGCTCTTCTCAATGTTGTACCGTTAGAGCGGTATAATGCAAAAAGTAGCGGAGGAAAAAAAACCCAATGGGGGGAAAAACCCAAATGGGGGAAAATAAACCCACCCCTCACAGGTCTTAAAAATTCCAGTGTAAAAATGTAAAAAAGTGTAAAAATTCCACTTCCAGTGTAAAATTCAACCCTTTTTTAGTTAGTATGAATGAACCAAAAAACCCGATCTAAGTAGCTTTTTTTGAGATCTCATGTGCCGTTGAAAATGCTGCATCAACTGGCCAGGTTTCATAAAGTTTAACACATAAACATAGGGCAATTTTTAAAAAATGCTAAAACGATGTAATTTGATAAAACTTATTATTCTATCGTGTAGAGAATGGTTTTTTACGTAGAATTGGCTGTTAAAATCCACAATTGTACCTGTATTGGATCCTCCAGCAGCGAAATGGGACTTTTAATGGTTTTAGCCCCTAGCTAGCCAGGTAAGCAAAATTGTCCGAATCTGACCGCATAGGATGACGCAGCGTGCTCGATATTACCGTGCTATAGTCTCTAATTGTTTCCGTGTTGAGTTGTTAAAAAATTTCAAAAAAATTTGGGTGGGTTTTTTCCCCCCAAAGTGGGTTTTTTCCCCGCCACGTTTGGCAATGTGCCAGACTAATGGTACAGCGGATCGGTCTAATTTTGGCTGTGTGCAAAGAGGAAGAGTTGCCATCATTGCAGATATTTGCAAAACTTTTCTAGCCCAATCCAGTCAAAAGTTACATCGGTCCAAACTTTTGCAAAATTTTGGCATGGTTGGACCAAAAAGTAGTTGTCATTTTCAAAATGTCATAAAATGAGCAGGAGTGAACCAAATGACTTGATCTTTGCATACATAGGTAAGAAAGAGTCGCGCTTCCTGCTGCTATGTTTTGGAGCTCATATCTCCAACCCATGACTCAGGAGGCGGGTGGGTTTTTTCCCCCCAAAAAGGGGGTGGGTTTTTTCACCCCATGGCTATACGTATATACAGTACCAGTACAAAAAACGATATTGAATCGTATGTACTAGCCTAGTACATACGATTCAATATCGTTTCTTGTGCATATCTTTTATCATAAAATGCAGTCTGAGCTACAAAAAATAGTATATATATATATAGTTGCTGTCTAGCATAATAAAGATTCAAAACGAAAGCTAAAGAATGCAACTTTCCAATGCGTTTTCGCCGATAATTTTAAAAAATTTCTCAACTTTATATAGCGCGGCGGGAAAAAACCCAATCCGATATGCGGGGGAAAAACCCATCGCCAGTGTGGGTCACCCACACGAGCTAGATCGATTTTAATAGCCTATCTTAAAGAGCGTCCAAAACTACCCTAGAGGGTGTATTATTGTAGTTCCCCCTGCCTCTCAGCAAATTTTTTGGGACTTTGAAAATTTTGGAATTTTTGGTCCCAACATGGGGGTCAGGCAGGGTCAACTTTGGGGGGGTCACCCTGAACTACTGGAAAGACTTAGCCCAAAATGGATTATAGTTTCACAGAGGATATGTCTCGAACTTCACGATGGTGTATGCAATTTGGCTCTAGTACCTGTGGTGCGACCTGGGGGGACCTAGACTCGGCGGGAAAAAATCCATGTGTGGGAAAAAACCCAAATTTCAAAATGAAATTTTTTCTAACCATTAGCAGCAAAGGAAAAATTCATGCATTTCTTAGCTCAGTAGAGCCTCCTGATTAATTTGGTATAGATTTTACCTAGGTTCGACCTTCTATGTGAGGTCCAGGCGGCCAAAATCTGAGATGGTGCCATTTCAAGCCAAATTTTCAAATTTCGCCAAAACTCGCTAATTTTTCATTAAAATAGGTCGGGTTTGGCTTTAAATGCAATAAAAACACGTTTTCTATGTGATAGGATGCTTAAACTGCAGAAATTAAGCAAATTTCCAAAATTTGCCTATGTTTACGTGTTATATATATAAACATACGAAATTTTGAAAAGTCAATTTTATATACATGATTTTTTGCAAAAATAGTGATATTTTATAATTCAGGTGTACTAAAAATGACCCGCTCTTTCGAATGGTATAGTCAAAACCATTCTGGCGTGCTTGCAGAAAAAATTCGGCTGGGTTTTTTTCCCGCCCATGGGTTTTTTCCCGCATTGGGTTTTTTCCCCATCGGTTTGGTCGAAAATTTCTCACCAACCGTAAGTGATAGAGAGACGTTTCATAGCTCATTTTGAAGCTCTTCGCAAGGCCCCATGGTAGTTATCGTTAGATTTTCGATTTGTCGCTTAATAAAAAAGTTACAGCCAAAATTCGAAAATTTGGGGGTTTTTCCCGCCGCGCTATATATATGTATACATAAAAAGGCTTAAAATGCTAAACACCCAGATTCCACAAAATTTGGCACTTTCTGGGCACCTCAAGGCGAAAGTGGAGGTCGGGTCGAGTGGCTGGACCCATAAAGTGGGAGGGGCGCCATAGGTAAATATGGGTTGATTCTCGATATATATATATATATATATATATATATATATAAAGACATGATTAATGCATTCGCACACCTTTTTTACTTCGAATCGTTTTTTATCCCCCTTGCCAAGTCCACTGGAACCAGCACTGACTGTACTAGGATCGTCTACTTCCATCGCGCTTGCCATCTGCAGATAGATATAAACACAAACCTATACCTAAACAATAAAACAATACAGTACCCTGCACCCAAATGGTGACAGTTGGCGATAATTGAGAGTTCGCGAAGTTGACGGAAATCGCCGAAGTTGACGAAAATCGCTATCAAGCTGCCAAAGTTCGCGAATTTAAGTTTTTGCCAACTGTCACCATTTGAGTGAAGGGTACTGTTAGAAACCAAAATCTAAAAATTTTACCAGAAACCGCAAAGAAGGATTGCCTGGTAATGGGACGATGTCTGCAACGCTTTTGTAACATTCTGAGGCCACAGAAATAGGCTATTCGGGATAGAGTTGAAATTGTCCTGAGCAGGCGCGTAGCCAGGGGGGGAGAGAATGGTGGGAATTCCCCCCGAAATTGTGTTGCCCCCCAGGAATTTTTTCCTGCTATGTGTAAAACGACCATTTTTCAAAACCCCCATAAACACCCTTCCCCCCAAAAAATCGTCCCCCCCCCCCCAAAAGTGGGTGCCCGTTATGCTACCAACTTTTGCCCTGAAAAAATCGCTCAGAAGGCCAAATTTTCAAAAATTTTCCGGCGTCGCCGGAGATTTTTAGTCAATTTTTGCCTATTTAAGCGCTATTTTTGCACTAAAAACGAACTTTTTTGGCAATTACTATAAAAATAGCGCTACTTTAGCACGTTTTTAAAAAAAATTTGAAAAATTTTCGCCCACCCCGAGGGCCCACCCAAGAAAAATTCCCTAGAATAAGCCCAGTGTGTTGAAGACGTCTTTTTGCGCTACAATGGGGGTCTGGGCATAGTTTCCTTTGGGGGGGGGGGTTGGGGGCGGGGGTTCCCCACCAAAATTTTCGACCAAATTTACCCCCCCCCCCCCAGTTATTTTGACTTACCCTCCCCCAACTTTTGGCTACCCCCCCCGAACCCGAACGATTTTTGGACCCAAAAAGTTTGCTAAATTTGGTCGAAAATGGTCATTTTTTGAAAAATTTTTAGAAAATTTTGGCCTAAAATCGCTTTAAAACGGTGCAAAAACGCCTAAAACGTTAAGAACAAGCCTTATTTTGATGAAAAAAGGGCTAACTTACAGAAAATTTTGCATTTTTTGGCCATTTTTCGAAATTTCTGAGGTCCGAATTCTGGGGGGGGTTGGGGGGTATCTACCCCCAATGGGCCCCCATCACATTTCGGAGGTCGGCCAAGATTTACCCCCCCCCCCGACCCAAAGTTCCAGGGAAACTATGGGTGTGGGGGCCGGGGGGGGGGCCGCCCGCATAGTTTCCCTGGAAATTTTGGTTGGGGGGGGGAAACTTCGTAAATTTGGTGGTCGAACCCCGAAATGTGATGAGGAGTACCCCCCCGAACCCCCCCCCAAAATTCGGACCTCAGAAAATTCAAAAAATGGCCTAAAAACGCAAAATTTTCTGTAATTTAGCCCTGTTTTCATCAAAATAAGGCTTGTCCTTAACGTTTTAGGCCATTTTGCACCGTTTTAAAGCGACTTTAGGCCAAAATTTTAGAAAAATTTTTCAAAAAATGACCATTTTTCGACCAAATTTAGCTAACTTTTTAGGTCCAAAAATCGTTGGGGGGGGTTCGGGGGGGGGGTAGCCAAAAGGGGGGGAGGGATAGTCCAAAAATCTGGGAGGGGGTAAATTTGGTCGAAAATTTTGGGGGGGGGGGGAACCCCCCCCCAACCCCCCCTAAGGAAACTATGGCCGCCCGACGTTGAGTATTTTTTAAAATCGTGAAACTTTTGGTCTGAAATTCTTCAAAACTTTTACTTTTCGAATACGTATATTTTACTGCCGTCATTTCTTGAATTTGGAAACATAATTTCGTAGCATAAAATGCCTATACAATCCCAAATGGCAGCGTTGCTTAGAATAATGAATTTCGATTTTTTCCTAATTTTCGGCAAAAATTTTGAAAATTTTAATGGTTGGATCTGGCAGATTAGATTGGTGGGATCGGGGATTTTGCCATGGGGTGGGGTGGTGGGGTCCATAGTTTCCCTAGGGGGGAAGGGGGGCTGGGGGGGTATCCCCCCCAAAATTTTCGACCAACTTTACTCCCCCCAGATTTTTTTACTATCCCTCCCCCCACTTTTGGTTACCAAGCACTTTTTGGGGCCAAAAAGTTAGCTAAATTTTGCTAAAAAATGGTCATTTTTTGACTATTTTTTCTCAAATTTTGGCTTAAAATCGTTTTAAAACGGGGTAAAAACGCATAAAACGATAAAAACAAGCCTTGTTTTGACAAAAAAAGCGTTACAATACAGAAAATTTTGCGGTTTTAGGCCATTTTTTTGAATTTTCTGAGGTTCGAATTTGGGGGGGGGTTCGGGGGGGGGGGGTACTTCCCATCACATTTTGGCTTTGGGGGTCGACCACCAAATTTTCGAAGTTTGCCCCCCAACCAAAATTTCCAGGGTAACTATGGTGGGGTGGGGTCTCCAAGGAAAGGAAAGCCCCAAATCCACCCCCCCTCCAAAGGTATATAACTATGAAGGGGGCACCAAATAATCAGTCGTTCCGTCAAAAACTCAGTTTCTTAATGTTTAGCTGTTTTAGCGATTTTCAGCGTGTATATACCTGATTTAGCGAATTTTTATTCCTGCTGGAGCAGGAATGTATAAAAAGGAACAGTATGTTCATTGTAGGTGAGTCACTTCTCTATTCAGAAACCCTATCTTCAGCATAGGGCTAACTTAGGGCCGGGTTTTTTGTTTGGCCGGGCCGGGTTTGAGATTATGCAAATTAGGTTTTGCAACCACTATTTGAGCAGTCGCACAGACTGCTATCGCGCAGTCTCCTGCTGTCAGCAACCTGAACGGTTGCATGTTTTTGAACACCAGTGTGGCTTGGGAGCTACACAGAGGTGTAATAGGTAGTTGACAGTAAGATGGTACGTGGCCGGACTTAGTCTCACCATTCGCCAACGATATGTGGGGCTTAGGGCCTACTTTCGCCGAATTTTAGCAGTTAAAGTTCAGCGAAGAAGGTTGAAAATGGGAATAGCAAAAACAAGAACGCTCGTTACAGATGGGTACTAAACTGAAAATTAGAATAAGTGACGTTTTGTTCAAGATGCACGTGTTGAGTGTTGGTTTTCGATTGCACGTGTTAAGATGCATACTACACGTTGAGCACAATGCAACTGAACGAAGTACA
>JASAND010028110.1:0-21561 GCA_030248195.1 Trissonchulus latispiculum | reverse complement strand
TCGTGCGTAGCGAGGGCGGGAACTGTTGTATAGATCTGAAAAGTGTTCAGCCCAGCGTACAGGAATGCGATTTCAGGCGGGTTCTATTAGCGTCATTAAGGAAAAGACAAAGAAGGAAGACTCTTTCGGTTACGCCCAGAAAGCTCATGGATGGTTTTTGAACAGAACAGCAATGCTACCCTGATCGGCCGGGTGCTGCATTTCAGCTGCTCGCTGATTCAGAAGATCTCGTTCGTGATTCTTAAGGGCCTGTGGGATAATATGCGCGACGCCCACTGTCGATGGCGCTTCGGCGTTCTACAACTAGACCCAGGGTGCTCCCGTCTAATCCACCTCTTTGCTTCTTGACGTTTTACTGGGCAGACCGCGGCTAGAGCACTGTTACGCGCATCGTGAACGGCGTTCGGGTGGTCTTCGACGTTTTCGCTACCACGGTTGAGCGGTCCTAAGTTTTAGGAGTGAAACAGAGGCAAATGGTCGATATTATACTGGTACAAAGGGAAATTACAGGCTTACAATTTTTGATAGGAATCAAACAGGATGTTATGACATATTAAAAACTGGAATCAAATAGCAGAATAATTTATAGTTCTGTAGACAGCAAACACCACCTACTAATAAAAATCGGGGAAACAATGCCCAGTCTGTCACCAGAATGGATGCTTTCTACTATTTTAGCTCGAATTTCGAAAACATACAACTGCCCCTAACAGTGAGAAGTGTCCCCTTTTAGAGCACCAATTTCGAATATGCAAATTAGTTATGCAAAATTCCGTAGAAATTTCAAGACCGAAGACATAAGAAAGTTTTAGAAAACACGAAAACATCAGTAGGACATCTCCGCCCTACTGTACAGGTCCCCAGGGCTTACCGCCCGAGCGCCTGCTAGGGGTCTGAGGATAGTCGAAACTTAGGACCGGAAAGTGAATTTTGGTTTATAGAAAATAGGAAACGGCCATACTTTATAAACAAGAACAAGAAAAGGTAGAAAATAGAAAAATGCCAAGTAGAAATGAGTAGTCAAAACTGTAGCACTAGAAACTTGAACATAGAATAAATTTTAGCGAGGCAATACAGGTACGGAATCATCCCCGGATCCAGCAATGGCGCCTGGGCGAAAGGTAAATTACGGGAGGTGCGCCTATGAGGACCTTCAGCTATGTAAACAGCTGAAATTAGAGTGAAAAGTTTTATGACTAAAAGAAGGGAATGGGTTGTTATTGCACGACATAGAGAGATCACTCTGTCAAAGGGGAGCGCCCGCCTAATGAAATTGAGTCACCTCAATGCGCGGGCGCAGACTTAGGAAGAGACTACGATGCCACTGCAGTGCCCATGACAATGCAACTATCAAATGGCTAGGGAGGCATAGGCCGCCGACCCCTAGTTTAGTAAGAATAATTTTAGTGGGCAGGGTTCGTTGGGACAACTACTGTTTGTGCCCGATACAGGTAGAAATTTTAGAATCAAGTTGTGGTGGCCTTATGAAAGGGAATTGTTGGGGACTTCTTGTCTATCCCCGGACACCTCACTGAATAAGTAAACAAAGGAAATTTTAGTAGTGGTACATAGGGAAATTATAGACTTACAGTTTATGATGGGAATCAGGTAGGATGTATGGTATACTAAATAACAGGAATTAAATAGCAGAATAATTTATGGTACTGTAGACGACAAAAGCCCCTTTTAATCCAGTCCAGTCCACAGTCCAGTCTATCACCAGACTGGAGGCTTTCTACTGTTCTAACTCGAATTTCGAAAGCACTCAGGGACTCCCAAATGAAAAAGTAAACTGAGACGGCTTGACAGGTTTACTTGAAAAGATCCAACTACACCTAACAGTGAAAAGTGTCCCCCTTTTAAGGGGGTGCTTGCATTACCGGGAACGGTTCTCCTGTGTTCATTTTTCAACCAATCCATTTCAAACTTTGACTAGAACAGCAATAGAATTTGAAGAATCCAATGCTTAGCTTGCGACCTACACGAAATGGATACGTTTAAATTTTCATAACAGTGTCATTCATTAACAGCTGAATGAAATAAGCACATATTTTGCACATATAAAGAAACCTAACGAAGGGGCAATTCTAGTTTCTCGATTTATGCAATGTTGAGATTCTTATTCGTGTTTAAAAACTTTGAAAATCAATATTTCTCGGAATATCCGAATTAAGCAAAAACTAAAAAATTGCCCCTGCATACCTCTCAAATAACGTACATGCAAAATTTATTTCTTTTGGTTTGGGCTCACCCACTTGTATGCACAGGGCGTGGCCCGTCAGTGGTGCTCTCCGCAGACCGCTGTCAAGAGTCGGAGAGACGAAGATCATGGACAGAAACATGATCCCCAAGCGAAACTACCATACGGCTATTGGCGCCGAAGCACCTCAGTCACGCCCAAGGCAGCCACAATCGTCATCCCGACTGCTGCTGCCCCCCGCTTGGTAGTAGCAAGAGTACATAATACTAAGAGTATGCCACTAGGCATACTCTATGTTATCAGAGCAAAAACTATGCTCTGCACGCTAACGGCTGACCCCCCCCCCCGCAAATTAGACCCATCACTTCAAAGAATTTCGTGCGCTATGTTTGTGTTCTAAAGCTCCAAGCAGGCACAAAATTCGAGCACGCACTGCTTGTGTTTTAGAGCTTAAGCACATAAACTTAGAGCGAGTGAGCGTACCCCCGTTTCGACCAGGTACTGATTTGCGGGGGGGGGGTCACTAGGGTCTGATTTGCGGGGGGGGGGGGGTGGGCCGTTAGCGTGCAGCGCATAGTTTTTGCTCTGATAACATAGAGCTTGCCTCAGAGTTGGAAGTGGGTAGCGGGTACCCACGGGTAATAGAAATTTTGCTACCCACAGGCTACCCGCGCGGGTAGTTGCGGGTATCTCTTGTTGATGTAGTCACTAAAATTCAGGGAATTTTATTGAAAAATGTTCGAAAAAATATGTTTCGTGTAGTAATTTAACAAGTAGGCCCCAAAAGGGGCAGTATTCCTTAGTAGACCTGTTATTATTCAATTACAGTTGAAACTGAAGCCTTCCTTCAATTTTTATTTCCGTTGGGGTCTTCAAATGACAGCAGAAACCCCAATTGGTAGAAGAGGTCCCCATTGGAAGAAGTCACCAGGTCTTCGGTTTTTTAGTGTTTTGCGTTTGATCCTTGTTGCTTTTTGTAAGTTTTATGCTTTATCACCAAAATCCAGTGCGATATAGTAGTGTAAGCCCGCTAGAGAATGCAAGCAGGCTACACATACTATCTAACTACCTAATCCTAGTGCACCTTGGTGTAGCTCCCAAGCTACACTGGTGCTCAAAAATACGCAACCATTTTGATTGCAGACAGACGAAGTCTGCGTAGAGTCTGTCCATTCGGCTGCTTAAATAGCACCTGCCAAAACTAATTTGCATATTCTCTCTCAAAAAACTCAGCCCTAAGCTAGCCCTATGTTGAAGATAGGGCTTCTGAAAGGAGAAATGACTCATACTGCAATGGACATACTAATTTTCTTTTTATACATTCCTGCTCCAGCAGGAATAAAAATCTATGATTTTCGCTGAGTGTCCTTCTCCACGATTACTAATCTCAGTTAAAATGGGCGTTTGACTAAACTTGTTCTATCAGGTTATATCCAGAAAAGTAACCATAAGTCTTTTTCTTTTCTGTAGAGCTTTTTACCTGTATTTATCGCTTTGAGTAAGCAGACGTACTAAATAGCTCAGCATACAGACTGCTGTTCGTGCCGTTTTTGCAAAGTTTAAATACCTTGATTGTATGTGTTCCTTTAGTGAATGGTACATAACATAAGGTCAACCTTTTCAATACAATTGTTCGAAACTGGAAATGTTTGTTCAAGAAATTCTTCAATTCGAAACTGGGAATGTTTGCTCAAAAAATTTGACAAACTAATATTATATAGGTAGGTATTCTAGAAAAATCCTGATGACTAAACTATCATAATCCGTTAGGTAGTAACAAACAGTATTTTAGTTGGGGAACATATATAATTTCGCTTTGTTTTTGTTATTCAGAACGTATAGCTCGTGGTCAGTTTTTGGAATCAATCCTAAATCCGCAAAAATCCGCAATCACCCATCCTCTCTGCAGATTCCCCCAGAAGGATTATCAAAATTGCTCTCACAGGCGATAAAAAATTCGGCTACAAGGGGCATGAAAATTGCACAAAGAAAGTTTTCAGACTCACATTTCTGACGATTATATCCGGCTTCGCCTGATTTTTTACTAAAAAATCGTCTAAGCAATGGTATTTTTATTAAAAATCGCTATTTGTAGTTAAAATTTAGAAAAATTAGTGAAAATAGTGCAATTTTAACGTCGCTAAACGTCTCCAAGGGCCTCTATCCTCTGCCAAATGCGCTTTCGATAGCCAAATAATACATAATTTTCAGCAAATTCAAAACCTTAAGCACTTTGTGATTTCTGGAAGTTGATTGTTGATTGCAAGTCGCGTTTGATTCAATAAAATAGTCGTTAACTTTGTAATATGGGTCTTCTTTCGAAACTACATGGGTCCAGCATCAATTTTTCGTCGAGATGCACCGAGGCCGGGTCCGAAGCCGGGGCCTGAAAATTGGAAGGCGAATGTTTTTAAAAATTCCGATTTTGATATTATTTCAAGTATAGGCAAAATTACTATTGTTGTTTCCATTCAAACTGATGAAAATAATGATCTGTACCAGTTTAAATTAATTTTGACTTTTAAAATTCCAAAAGTTTGGCTGAAAATTGTCAAAAAATTACACCTTTTTGGTCCCATGGTGGCATCGATCCCCAAGCCACGGTGCATCCCTAATTAAATGTATAGTAATTTAAATTTTTAAACTTTTTAAAAAGCTTTTGTACTTTTTTGAAAACTTCAGCAATTTGGGTGAATTTCCATATTTCGGGAACACAACTCAACACTGTTAGGTAAAGTTTGTGGGTTAGAAGGTTAAATTAAGCAAAAGTATATTTTACACTATTGGCATTTTTTAATAGATTTAATGGCATAGTAATCATACAGCATTCGAAAAATTTGCGGGTATCTTGCGGGTATCAGTTGGCTGCGGGCCGCGGGCCGCGGGGCGGGGCGGGGCGGGTACCGGCTTGCGGGTAGCGGGGCGGGGCGGGTCGCCAAAAAGGTACCCGCTTCCAACTCTGGCTTGCCTAGTGGCATACTCTTATTATTATGTACTCTTGGTAGTAGCCACTATGATGGCGGAAATGGAATTGCCTGCTCGGTAGGCAGACGGAATAAAAATAGGCTGCAGAAGTGGAGATGGCATGGGAGGGCGAGCTCTATGAAAGGAAAGATTGAAAGTTGCGGTCTGAGAAGCTCTGACATTAAATTAATATTCTCAAAATTTGTGTTTTCAACGTTTTTAGCTTAAGTTGATGCTTCAAGTTTTACTTTAGCCAAATGGAGAAATGTTGGCATTGAATTCTAATTCCGAAAAATTATAATTACACAATTTTATCTATCTGAAAATGCATAAAAACATTAATTTTCGATTAATTATTTGCTGCTGTGATAGAAACACAGGGGACCTTTTTTCACCCCCCGTGCCTATCACAACCTGTCTATTCCGAGCCCTTTCAATACGACATTCAAAAGATTTTAATATTTAGTATTTAATTTTTAATATTTAAAGAGAACTTAACAACTTAGCTGGTATTTGAATCCATTCCAATTGTCCAGTGATCCAATGAAATTAAATTCCAGTCCGTTGGACACAGGAGGGACCATGCACACCTCCTGTGTCGTTGATCTTCTTTCTTTCTTTGGAAGGAGAGACCCTTTGTTTTCCTTTGGATACGGTTCCATTGTGATCCGTTGCAGCAGGCTTATAGAGCCCAATGCTGTTTATTGATATCCACTTTCGTAATCCAGTGTAATCCAGAGACCCAGTAAGCCATTCTTCCCCATATCCATGGATGATTATCTGAAACCAAAAAACAAAATTAGTGAAATAATTCTAAAGTAACTTTAGTGCAGCCGCTCGCTGCAAGCGAGCGATCGTATCTCATTCAAAATTTAAGCCACTTTGGTTGAAGCATTTATGAGAAAATTTATTTGGAAAATTTCGCAATAATCGCTTCCACTTTGTTTTGATGTTTTGATTTCGATAAGTTATGTAATGTATTTCATAAAATAATAAACAAATGCAACACAAAAGCATTATGATATATTCAGAAGAACTGATTTTCGAACGACTAGTTTTTACTTTGCCATATGAACTGATAATGATCAACGTAACTTTGCCATATATTCAACCGCCTGTAAATTTTGATAGAAAGAGATATGCATATCGCTGTGAAGCTCTTTTTATGCTCTTTTACCGTGTGCATTCGAATTTGTCATACGAAGCTTTCGTAAAATTTTGTTTTTTAAGCCTTAATGGTAGCTAACGAAGCACGAGGCCTTTGTTGCAGAAATTTTGTCAAAACATGCCCCGCCATGCAGAGCAACTTTAGCTGGGAGTTCATTAAAATTAAGCAATCGGTCCAAATGTTTAGATCTATAGTCCCGATAATGCAAGTGCCACCTTGAAGCACCAATTTCGGAATAAGCATATTAGGTGGAAATTTCCAGACGAAAGACATAGACTAGGAAGTTTTAAGGTGGTAGTACCACTACCGGGGCGGACTTTGAACAGATACTGTGAACTAAAAACTTAATCAATCGACTTGAAATATGGCACATTTGTTCTTTATCATGTTTTGCATCAAATGCGCTTGCTTGCAACGTTGTATGAGCTGGCTTAATGTCTACACAAGAGGAAATGTATTAAAAGTTTTGAATTTAAATATCTCCTTCATCCCTTTATGAATTTGTTTGAAATTTTCCATGCAAGCTCTATTAATTTATAGCGCAGGCCAATTTTTTAGTTCTTCGGAAAAGTGCATTTTCAATTTTTTAGCTCATTTTGAATTATTGTAAATTCTATATCTTGCTTACTACTGCGTTTTTCCAAAAACAAAGAAAACGGCCCGAGCGTATGCAGATATAAAACACATCCGCCAAATTTGGTCAAGTTTGGTTGAAGCAGTGAAAAGAAAATCAAAAACAAAAAATTTGCAATTTTTCATTGTTTGCTTTGGTTCTGGGAATTTGCAATGCTTTCTAGCAGCTGCAAAGTGTTTTCTGTTAAATATTACGCATAATGACAGAACGACGTCCGTTAAAACCCAATAGATTGAATTTTAGGATAAATTGTTCTTGCTTTACATTGAGTGTGCAAACGGTCAACGTAATTCAGCTACATATTCAACAGTTTGTAACTTTTGATAGAAACCACGTACAGAAGAGATATGCACATCATTTTAAAGCGCTTTTTATGCTCTTTCACATAGTGGAGTAAAATTTAATATATAAAACTTAAATAAAATTTCGATTGTTTGCGCATGCGCAAAGCCACGATGGTAGCTAGCCAATTATGCACTCGCTGACACCAAGATTTTGCGCGAAGATAGTTTGCCAACCAGTCTTGCTTTACCAATGTTTTGTCAAGATTGCTTCATCCAGTGGTGGTCGTACTAACTTAAAATACGCGTGAATTTTGGCAGTAGGGCATCCCGCCCCACTGTACACTGGGGTCGGATGCATGAAAGGCATTAATAAATTATTACTGATTACTTGATTAGTGCAGTAGTATTAATGAACAAAACTGTTAATAGAGCTATCAAATTTTAGCGTTTACGGTACTATTTTGTAGATAATGAAGTGTCTAATTTTTTGAATGGCCAAGACTTGCAATAATCTTGTTCTCCTGAATAGTTTGGATCATAAATATCAGAGAAAACGTGAGTTTTCAAGGTTATTCCGTTGGATCAGTCCAAATTGTAATTATGCACCAACTTTGAATCTGTAGTTCGAATGAGCATTTCAAAAGTTACAAAAGGGCATATTGAATATCGCTCATTCTCTTCCACAACTTTAGTTATTTGTAATAAAACTGCTACACTAATCATCTAATTGGTAATTAGTAATACCTTTTGCAACGGGCCCATGAAGAAAATATTTTCGGAATGTTGCTATATACTGTGCTCAGTCAAATTAATTTCATTTGGGAAATGTTAGGTAAAACGTAATATCTATGTTTCGTCAGTTCCTCACTAAATTTACATTAAATTTCGACAATAAACTTGTCTACCAATAATGTTACGATTGTCATATACGACGGCTATGTAGTAAGCTTCTGGTTACATAACACTGATTGCGGTTGCGTTGAGTTTGATTACTTTATAATAGTACAGTGCAAGCATCCATAGATGTGTAGGTGTTGGGGAGGGGAGGGGGTGGAGAATGGTGTTGGGGGGATACCCTCTACCAAAATGACAAATTTTCGCTACTCTCCCAAATTTACAGATTTTTGGCCAAAAATGGTTTTTGGCAATGTTAGCGGCATCCTTCGGATCGGAACTCGGACGCATAGTTTCCTTTTGGGGGGGGGGGGGGGGTTGGGTGGGGGTACGGGTATCCCCCTACACAATGTTCGACCACATTTTCCCCCCCCCCCCCCCCCGTCTTTTTGATTTACCCTCCCCCATCGTTTGGCTACCCCCCCCGCCATAGTTTCCTTTGGGGGGGGGGGTTGGGGGGGGTATCCCCCCCCCAAAATTTTCGACCAAATTTACCCCCTCCCAGATTTTTGGACTATCCCGCCCCCCACTTTTGGCTACCCCCCCCCCCCCGAACCCCCCCCCAACGATTTTTGGACCCAAAAAGTTAGCTAAATTTGGTCGAAAAATGGTCATTTTTTGAAAAATTTTTCTAAAATTTTGGCCTAAAATCGCTTTAAAACGGTGCAAAAACGCCTAAAACGTTAAGAACAAGCCTTATTTTGATGAAAAAAGGGCTAAATTACAGAAAATTTTGCATTTTTTGGCCATTTTTTGAATTTTCTGAGGTCCGAATTTTGGGGGGGGGGTTCGGGGGGTACTCCCCATCACATTTCGGGGGTCGACCACCAAATTTCCGAAGTTTACCCCCCCCCAACCAAAATTTCCAGGGAAACTATGCCCCCCGCCCCCCGAACCCCGAACCCTCCCAACGATTTTTGGACCCAAGAAGTTAGCTATTAAATTTGGTCAAAAAATGGTCATTTTTGAAAAATTTTTCTAAAATTTTGACCTGAAATCGCTTTAAAACGGTGCAAAAACGCCTAAAAACGGCGGAAAAACGCCTAAAGCGTTAAGAACAAGCCTTATTTTGATGAAAAAAGGGCTAAATTACAGAAAATTTTGCATTTTTGGCCATTTTTCGAAATTTCTGTA
This sequence comes from Trissonchulus latispiculum, assembly GCA_030248195.1. NCBI lineage: Eukaryota > Metazoa > Nematoda > Enoplea > Enoplida > Ironidae > Trissonchulus > Trissonchulus latispiculum. Next base: position 12,283 of record JASAND010028110.1, on the reverse strand, counting down.
CCCCATCACATTTCGGAGGTCGGCCAAGATTTACCCCCCCCCCCCGGACCCAAAGTTCCTGGGAAACTATGCTCGGACGGAACTCCCCCCGCTCCCAGATTTTTTGTCCAGCCATCTACGCAAGCATCATTTCACTAGGTGTCACGGTCATTTGGGGGTGGGGGGACCAGATTGTGGTTTATAATTGCGTATATTACCTTTTAGTTGCTATAAATAATTATCTTTATTCTTTAGCTGTTTATAGCGGATTTATCGCCATTTTTTCGAATTTTTTAAAAAATTTTCAGAAATTGCAAAAACGTTTTCAAAAATTTTGCATTTTTATTTGGTTTGTACCCAATTTTAGGGCGGGGAGGAGCTTGGCTTGGGGGAGTTGTTGAGGTCGGGTAAGGAGGGGAGGGGGTGGCCGCGGGCAGGGTTGGGCGCGACCGAGATTTCACTGAGACCGAGACCAGAGTAGTGAGACGGAGACCGAGGCCGAGACTACCAATTTTAAGCTTTAACTTTTTAGTTTTTGTAGCTCAGGCCCAGTATTACGGGCTTTAACACATAAACATACGGTTTCCGCGACTCGTGAGTTAATTTTCGTTACATTCATTCAAAATTTTCGCTGAAATTTGACGTTTTTTTGCTGAGCGAGACCGAGACTGGCCGTTTTACGACTACCCCCCCCCCCCCCCCAGTTGGTTGGGGTCGTCCCCCCCGAAATTTCTTGGGGGGTTTTTGAGAAAATGGCTGGGGGGGGCTGCCCCCCCCCGCCTTAAACTGGGCTTAGTCTAGGCATTTTTTCTTGGGGGGGGGGCCCTCCCCAAAAGTCCGAGGGGCAAGGAAATTATGGGGGGGGGGCGAAAATTTTTCTACAAATATGCTAAAAATAGCGCTATTTTTCTGGCATGTACTGTAAAAGTTGATTTTTATTGCAAAAATAAGCAGATTTAGTGCTAAAAAGGCAAAAAATGAGTAAAAATCTCCAAAATCTTCAAAATTTTTGAAAATTTGACCTTCTGAGCAATTTTTTCGGGGCAAAATTTGGTACCACAAGGGGCACCCACTTTTTGGGGGGGAACGATTTTTTAGGGGGGGGGGGGCTTCATGGGGGGGCCCCATCGAATGGGGGGGGGGGCACACCCGTAGGTGTAACGGAGATTTGGGGTGGGGGAGGCTCCCCCCAACTTTTTCTGGGGGGCCCCTCTGGAGACACCCCCAATCCTCCCCCAAAAAAATTTTTATGCCAAAAATCGCATTTTCAGCCGTTTCTAATGACTAATTTCAAAAAACATTCAACCATGAAGTAATTTTATCATAAGACAGTAGTTTTAGACTCGCAAACTTGTTTGCCAACATGTTTCTATGTCCAAAATAAGGTCAATGTTGAGTCAGAAAGTCCATAATACAGGTAAAAACGTGTATTTCTCGCAATAATAGACACTTTCAGCCAAAAATTTGGACGTTTTTGAAAATTTTTGCAAAATTTACGCTAAAAATACCAAAATTTTTGAAAATACCCAAAAAGACCAATTTTTGCGCCTCCGGCTCGTCTACCCCCCCCCCCCCGGTTGGGGGGGGGAAGCCCCTCCCCAAAAGTTTTGGGGGAGGGTTGAAAAAAGGGCTGGGGGGCTACCCCCCATCCCCCCCCCCTTACACCTATGGAGCAAAATCTGAAAATCTGTGGGAGGGGCCGCGGTTTTTGGTCCCTCGACCCTCCCCCACCCTTACCTAACACATCTACAGGCCCGCACCCAGGCGGGGGGGTTCAAGGGGTCTAGACCTCCCTTTTGGAGTGACAAAATGGAAAATTTTTGCTATTTTTATAGCAAAAACAGCTATTTTTAAAAAATGTTTTGGATAATGTGCTTTTTGCAAGAAATAAAAATCCAGTGTACTACGTATATTTTTGGGAAAAATGCAAAAAATTCTTCAACTTCTGGAGGGCTCCGCCACCAGACCTCCTTGCATTTTGCCTAGGACCCCCCCTTTTCAAACGTACTCCTGGGTGCGGGCCTGCACGTCTATGCCCCCTATCCATATGCTTCGACTTACCCTTTTCGTTTCCCCAAACTTCGGTTACCCTCCGAACCCACAAGCGATTTTTGGACCCAAAAGTTAGCTAAATTTGACTAAAAAGTTATTTTTGAAAATTTTGCCTCACATTTTGGCTTAGAATCGCTTTAAAACGGGGTAAAAACGCCTAAAACGTTAAAAATAAGCCTTAGATTGAAGAAAAAGGGTTAAACACAGAAAGTTTGCATCTTTAGCCATTTTTTTGAAATTTTCTGAGATCCAAATTCTGGGTGAGGTGCGGGGGGACCCCACCCCCTCTTACTTTTGGGGTATATAATATACGACCACCAAATTTCCAAAACCTCAAACCCCCCCGATATATAGGTGTTAGGGTGGGGGGGGGCGGAGGACCCCTTCCCCCAAATGGACAGGTCTCAGACCTTCCTCCCTGGCTACCCTTACCCTCATATCGGCTTTTACAAGGGGGGGGGGCGGGCCCCCCCCCGAAATTGACCTCCCCCCGAAAATGCCTTCCTCCCCGAAATCGCCCCCTCCCGGGATTTTTGCTTCCCCCGGAATTTTTTGGAGGCCCACATTTTTGCCAAAAATAGATTTTTTCGTAAAAATAGCCATTTTTAGCTTAAATCCTGGCATTTTTGAGAACTTTGCGTTTCACCATGCAAAATACGCCAACAAATATAGTCAAGCGGGAAAAAACCCACTCGCCAATGCGGGAAAAAAACCCACCCCCAGTGTGGGCTTACCGGTATGAGCTATCTAGGTTTTTAATAGCCTATCTTGAAGAGCATCCAAAATAACCCTGGAGGGTGTATTATGGTAGTTCCCACTGCTTCCCTGAAAATTTTTTGGGACTTTGAAATTTTTGGAAATTTTGGTCCGACCAAGTGCCGAAATTTGGCAAACTTTGCCGGACCACCCAGAACTACTGGAAAGACTTAGACCAAAGCGGATTATATGTACCTGTAGGGCATCTGTTGCGCTTCATGATGATATATGTCACACTGCTCTGACCCCTCCGGTGCGACCTGGGGGTGACCTGGAGTTGGCGGGAAAAAAAGCCCACGGCGGGAAAAAAACCCACTTTTCAAAATTAATTTTTTTTTCTAACCATTGACCGGAAAGGTCAAACCAATACATACATTTGTTTAATGGAGCCTATAGATTAAATTGGTATAGGTTTTACCTGGGTTCGTACTGTTATGAGTGGTCCAGGGGGTCTAAATCGGACACGGTGCCATTTCAAGCCAAAATTTCAACTTTGACCAAAAATGCTTATTTTTGTCTTAAAATGGGTCTAGTTTGGCTCTAAATACAAGAAAAACACGTTTTCTACACGATAGGATGCTTAAACTGCCGAAAATAAACAATTTTAAAAAATTTCCAAAATTTGCCTATGTTTATATATGTGTTAAAGATACAACATTTTCAAATGACCATGTGACCTCAATTTTAGTACAAAAACTAATATATTTTGATGCAGTTGTACTAAAAACAACCTGCTCTTTCATTTGGAATGGTTAGAAATGCTCCTGGCAGCTTGCCAAAAATTTTTTGGGGTGGGGTTTTTTTCCCGCATATGGGTTTTTTTCCCGCAGTGGGTTTTTTTCCCGCCAGTTTGGGACAATTTTTCTCGCTAACGGCACACCCTAGAGAGGTGTTCTATAGCTCATAAGAAAGCTTACGACTAGGCCTAGCTACCTGTATAATCAGCATTTCGATATGTCAAACCATTAAAAAGTTCTGGCCAAAAATCTGAAAAGTGGGTTTTTTCCCGCTTGACTATACCATTTTTAGCTCATTTTTGCAAAAAAATCCCCCCCGGGCCCGGGCGGGGGGGGGGGGCCGGGAAGCCCCCCCCCCCCGGCTTACTTCTACGGGGGGTGGGGTGGGCCCCCCCCCCATTCGGCGACCTTCCCCCCCCCCCATTCGAGGAGCCCCCCCATATATAAATTCCGACCTCCTCCCCATAACCCCAAAAATTACCATTTTTTACCCTTTTTAGCCAAAAGTTTCAAAAATTTTTCCGGCTTCGCCGGATTTTTACCTAAATTTCCACTATTTTAGCTTAAAAAACACCCAAAATTAGTTATTTTTAGCGATTTTTAGCATTTTTTACGCAAAAACCTAGAAATTTGTCAAAAAATATGCCCCCCATTTTCGGTGAGCCCCCCCCCATCGCGATGGGCTTCGTCGAGCCCCCCCCCCCATCCCCCCCCTCTCCCCCCCCCCCCATACAATCTGGCCTAGAAGTAAGCCAGCCCCCCGAAAAAAATACCCTGCCTTAAATAAAATTTTTTTAAACCCCGTACCAAAATTTTTGAAAATGTTTAGCCAAAGTTGGATATTTTTTAAAAAATCACCAAAAATGTTAAAATTCTCTTTATTAAGCCCTGAATTGAGACATTTTTCAGTTTTTGACCGGAAAATCCATTTTTCGCGGAAAATTTTCCTACCCCTCCCACCAAATCGACTTTTTGTGACCCTTCCTAATTTGGTAGACCCCTCCCTACTTTTTTCCAACCCCCACCCCCACTTTTTTCTCCAGCCACACCTTATGCCCCTCCCCGAGACCAAAAGTTCGAGGGAAACTATGGGCGAATCATGACTAAATCCGTATTATAGTATAATATGTTCTTTTTGCATAGGCCCGCTTGTGCTATAGAAGGAAGCATGGCTGTATCAGATAGCTGTAGTAGGAGTACGGTTTTGATGTCAACAAAATTTTCCGTAGTTCGTTCGGAGGCGGAAATTTACGATATTGAGGATAGCCTCTTAAACATGTGCCAAAAGCTTCCTGACATATCTTTAAAAGCCCAGATAAACGTTTCTTACGATGGCCGAGGTAATTCATTTTTATATTTTTTTTGGGGGCACTATATACAGCTGTGGCACACCTGCGCCACTGTTTAAATATTTATATATATTATATATATACGTATATTATACGTATATATATATATATATTATATATATACATATATATAAGCGGTTTAGCAGATAAGATTCCTGGATTGGACTATACATTGCGTACGTTTATTAAGGCGCATGGCCTTAGCCCCCATTAGTTTTGCATTTAAAACAATTTGGCTGGAAAATTACTTATGAAAAAAGTCGTAAGACAGCGAAACTGGGCACTTTCATCGGCGCCAGGCGTTTTTTACTTTGGCCATTTTTTCTTATTTTAACTCATGCTTATTTAGTGCATTCATTTTTATAGCAGTTACGTACGTGTATATTATATATTACGTATGCTTATTTCAGAAATCGTCCATCTGGTACGAGCGAAGCCGTATCAGTGCTGTTACGAAGCTGAGCTGGCTGAATTTAATGCAGTTCTGGAGGTGCTGACTCCAACACGGCCACTGCGAGGATATGATCAACGTGAACTGTTACCGACTCCCAACAATCTTGCGGCGTTGATTACAGTGAGAGCGTTCTGCAACGCATGTGCGGATGTCAGTGACTCTGTGGTGCCACGTCTTTACTTGACCGATTCTGGTTCTTATTTTGGTCATTGTGAAGGTGATTGCTATTTATAAATTTCTGTTTGACAACATTTATGTTATAATTGCAATGATCCTTCCGATATTCATGCACAACCGGTGTGATTTCAAGGTTTACCAGAATCAGTTTTTCACATCTGGCTTAGTCTTTAAACATGTAAAACATATATACCTAGATTGGCGAAACTCCATGTCTATATGTCTGCTTCCTTCATAGGAATTAGCAGCATAGCAGTATATATAGTGTGGTGTTTTCTAACCTTAGATTCACAACCATAAAGTCAGTTTATTGTTCCTGCACTTATTATTTTGGATATGTATTTTCTAACAAGAATAGTCAAACGGGAAAAAACCCACTTTTTCTTTCTTGGACCAGAACTTTCGACTGGTTTGGGCTAGCACGACTTTGATACTATATTTTATTAGGGTTTGCCCTAAGCTTTCGAATGAGGTATTGTTTGTCTCTCTAGGCCGTGCCGTTATGGATAAATTAAAGTTTTCCGTGTCGGGAAAAACCCAATGCGGGAAATAAAACCCATCGGCGGGAAAAAACCCACCCGAATTTTTTTGCTGGTAGCGTGCCAGAACAATTTTGACGGTGCCATTCGAAAGAGCGGGTTGTTTTTAGTAGGTCTACATCGAAAAATATCAACATTTTTGAAAAATTTCAGAAAAAATTGAATTTTGAAAACTTTGTATGTTTAAGGGGGCGCGACTAAACTTTTGCCCCGACTTTGTCTGATTGGCCTACTTTTTGGCGAAGTTAAAGAGCATGGGTGTGGTCAAAAAATACTTGGTCGTTGGTTCTTAGCTGCCTTCCAGCCATGTGCAGCCGTCGCGTTTATGTGCCCGACCCCCCTTTTTCACAACTACCAACATAATTAATTAAAAATCTCTGCTGGATGCAAGACCCTAGCTTCAAGCTTGTCATTGGCAAATATGATTTGGCACATGTGCCCCTATCTGCGGAAAAATACTAGACGTCTGTATCTTATCTGCATCTAAGGGAATTACTGTTCAAAGTTGAAGTTTCTGCAAAATTTTGAAAATTTTTGGCTAACAAAAGCAATATTTTATTACTGGTGCGAGCTATAAGGCTGTAATTTGGCATATAAAGAGGCCCTATAGGAGTACTCATTTGTGCCAAAAGGCAAGAAATTCTGCCGCGTGAAAATTTTTTATGTCAACTTTAATCTTCAAAAATTACCAAATTCGCGTTTTTTGGGCAATAGTACCCCAGAAATCGAGAAAATCAAATTTTTTGAAATTAAACTTTTTTGAGATATTTGAACTCAGCGTGGTTGAATACATACCTACAAACGATTTCAGCTCGATTAATGAAGGTTTGCGACTTCTATGGCTGCAGAAAGCCTTTACGCAGGATCCAACACACTGAAAATGACTATTTTGGCAATTTTTGAAGATTAAAGTGGACATAAAAATTTTTTCTCGCGACAAAATTTCTTGCCATTTGGCACAAATGAGTACTCCTATACAGTGTTTTTTGGTCAAAAAAGTGCGCAATGACACACTTTTTTTCTGAAATTAGCAAAAAATTTTGGGCTTGTGCGCACGCTTTCTCTAACGGAACAAAGAGAAAATTACTGAAAATTAGTTGTTCTAAGTGCTCAGAAAAATTGCTTCTGGTTCTCAATTTCACAAAGATTTGTTTTTTCCTGGGGGGGCCGCCCCCAAACCCCCGTACTTATATACAGCTGCTATAACGCTAAGTTGTGACCTAACATTCACTAAACATGCTTAACATTAATATACAAACACCAGTGGCCTAATGTATGAGCTAATCTAGCTTGTGTATATTATGGTGCAACTCGCATTGCTGATGTTATGAAATAATTTTAATGTTTGTTTGGTAGTTTTGGAGTAGTTTACACACGTTAATATAATATAATACGGAACAAACTTTCACAGGAGGTTTTGTGTTTGTCAGCTAGGATTATGCGATGTATCAGTGCTTTCTTACCCGCCGACGCTTCAAAGAAGCATTTAAAATAGATATACCCCGGGCTGAACCCTGAAAATTCAAAGTCATGGAAAAGTCAAAGAATCATTTTCTGAAACTACGTAATTTTCGATGAAATTTCAAACCCGCATTTATTTTTGTTTTTATTAAAAGCAGTGAGGAATCTTGAAATGAAGATAACTTAAAAATTGCCAATAGCTTTCATCATTTCGCTAAATACGCACGTATATATACAGAAAACAGATTTACTTCAACAAATAAAACTTTTGAGAGTTATGATAGGGAAATGTTTGCTATGTATTTTTGAAATCTATATATTGCTTCTGGAGGCTTAGCCTTCAGACCCACCGTTCTGAAGAAGGTTGGGTTTCCTAATCCACATTAAGTTCTGGCATCTTATATAACCTGCTGCAGCTCTGAAGGTTGTAGTAAAGTCAGGTAATTACTAATAAATGCAAAACAGCAATTTTATGCGAAATTATAGCTTTTTTCCTGCTATGCGCACTTTTTTAGCAATTTGCGCAAAAAATTTTGGGGCAGTGCGCAGAAGAGCGCAAAAGTGTCCGAGCAAAAAAAACACTGCTCCTATAGGGCCTCTGTATATGCCAAATTACAGCCTTTTAGCTCGCACCAGCAATAAAATATTGCTCTCGTTAGCCAAAAATTTTCAAAATTTTGCCAAAACTTCAACTTTGAACAGTATATAATTCCCTTAGATGCAGATAAGATACAGACGTCTAGTATTTTTTCACAGATAGGGGCACATGTGCCAAATCATATTTGCCAACGACAAGCTTGAAGCTAGGGTCTTGCATCCAGCAGAGATTTTTAATTAATTATGTTGGTGGTTGTGAAAAAGGGGGGGGGGGTCGGGCCACATAAACGCGACGGCTGCACATGGCTGGAAGGCAGCTAAGAACCAACGACCAAGTATTTTTTGACCACACCCATGCTCTTTAACTTCGCCAAAAAGAGGGCCAATAGGACAAATTCGGGGCACCCCTATTTTTGTCGCCCGCCCCCCCCCCCCCCCCTTTTAATACGTAAACATAAGCAAATTTTGGAAATTTTTAAAAATCGTTTATTGTTGGCAGTTTAAGCATCCTATAGTGTAGAAAACGCGTTTTTCTTGTATTTAGAGCCAAACTAGACCCATTTTAAGGCAAAAATGATCATTTTTGGCCAAAATTGAAATTTTGGCTTGAAGTGGCACCATGTCTGACTTCGACCCCCTGGAGCACCCACAACAGAACTTACTTACTTGTACTTGTTCACCATCATCTTCGCCACGAAGACATCGGTGGCCTTCGGTTAGCGATAGCATCAGAAGTGATCTCCTTCCACTGAATTTGGTCCGCCGCGAGTGTTTTAACTGTGTCCTTCCAGTTAAAGTTGCCAAGGGTGTATAGTGCCATTGGGCTCTTTAGGTCGTCGTAGACATTTTACTCCCATGTTTGCAGCGGTCGGCCCCGTCTTTTCCGCCAGGTCGATGGAGGGAGAGAGAAAAAGGATAGTTTAGGGAGGCGTCCATGATCCATTCGAGCACTGACCGAGCCACTGCAGTCTTTTCTTCCGCAGATGTGATTCCATGGTGCTGGTGTGCCCGACCCGCTGTCTTAGTTCGGCATTGCTAATTCGGTCTGCCCGTCTGAGTCCGAGTATTCGGCGCAGGCAGCTGTTCTGAAAAGTCTCGAGCTTGCCGATGTCCGCTCTCCGCAATGGCGTTGTTTCGAGCCCATACAGTAGTACCGACATTACCATGCTGTTGATAATGCGCATCTTCGTACGTACAGAAATTTCACGACGGCGCCATAGGTGTTTATTAAGCTGGTTAAATACATTTAGCGCTTTCCCGATTCTACAGTCGATTTCAGCAGAGGGGGCTCCATCTACAGAAATCAGGCTTCCGAGGTAGGGAAAGGCTTCAACTTTGTCGATAGGGTGCTGGTCTACCATCGGGTCACGAGTGTTAGCTGCCGACGATATGTACTTGCACTTCGCCGCGTTCCATTTAAGTCCTATGGGCTCACTATGCACGATGACGTTGTTGATAAGTCGCTGCATATCTTCCTGATTGGCCGCCATCACTGCAATGTAATCTGCATACTCCAAGTCCGCAATTAGATCCCTGTCGCTGATACAAACACCATCATCAGGCTGTATACTCTTGGACATCACTCTGTCCACAGCTCGTAGAAACAGAAGTGGGGACAGCACGTCTCCCTGTCTAACGCCAGTTGTTACAGCGAAAGGCTCACTTAGCTCGCCGTACACCCGAATTCTAGTTGATGATTCGTTATAGATGTTTTTGATCAGGTTTACGTACAGCGTTGGGACGCCACATACAGGGTTGGGACGCCACAACAGAACAACCCAGGTAAAACCTATACCAGTTTAATCTATAGGCTCTATTAAACAAATGCATGTATTAGTTTGACCTTTCCTGCTTACTATTAGAAAAATATTCTATTTTGGAAAGTGGGTTTTCCCCCGCCGATGGGTTTTTCCCTCAAATCTAGGTCACCCCCAGGTAGCACCGGAGGGGTCAGAGAAGTATGGCATATAATCGTCGTGAAGCGCAACACTTACCCTACACGTACATACATATAATCCGTTTTGGTCTAGGTCTTTCCAGTAGTTCAGGTCGGCCCGGCAAATTTTGTCAAATTTTGGCACTTGGACGGACCAAAATTTTCGAAAATTTCAAATTTCCAAAAAATTTGCAAGGAAGCAGCGGGAGCGGCAATAATGCAGCCTCTAGGGTTATTTTGGACGCTCTTCAAGCTAGGCTATTAAAATCCTATATAGCTCATACCGGTAAGTCCACACTGGGAGTGGGTTTTCCCCCGCATATTCGAGTGGGTTTCTCCCGCTTGATCTGTACGTAATCTGTTTACATTATAAATATTATGAGTAAGTGCGGCTGCTGGCCGATCTTATAGTCCTTTATCTGATGGTACGGGACATTATGAATTTGATACTACGGTCGTTTTTAGCGATGGTAAGGATATATAACTTACCATGCTTGTTTTGGTTTTTTGTTGTTTCGCTACTAATTGAATAGTGACTTTACACTCTGACTGGCTACTTGTATCTTCTGCTTTTACTTTTCCTGCAAACACCGTAATCTGTCAGCCATAGTGGTGTTATAACCTTCTGATTCTGTGGCCAATTAATACTGCTGAACTGAGTGTCGAAAAATCTGTATAAGTGCTTACTCGTGTTTAACTCCGTTTCGAGAAATTGTGGCTTTATTGATATTGATGTACGTAGCTATATATACATATTATCATATATCTACTCCCCAACCATAGCAGTTGCAGCTGCCTAATATAGCCCATTAGAAAGAGCAAGTCTAGAAGTATACCCTACAGTACCAGATTGGTTCCTAAGTTCGATTCTGTAAGTACAGTACTTGACCAAAGTTGACCTCCCAAAATTCTCCAAAATGCTGCGGATTTTCGAAAGTTTGCAAGTATATGTCGTAGTACAGTATAGCATTCAGTACAGTGCGGCATTGTACTAGTACAGTATGGCATGCTCTACTGTACTAGTACAGTGTAGCATTTTTCTTCTCCCATAGTGTAACACAGGCTTTTCCTGGACTGGCGAGCGTCAGTGATAGAACCTTCCCTACTGATGTTACAAAATCTATGGGGTCTCCTTCGTAAATGTCCAGGGGCCAGTTTCATAAAATTTAGTGGAAATTTCAGTTTCTGTTTTTAGCTTCAGCTCCAAATTTAAAGAAGTTTCAGTTTCAGCTGAAAATTGATAGTAGTTTCAGTTCTGGTAAATTGATTCTAATTTCAGTTTTATTTTTTTATTAAAAGATTATTAAAAGATTTGAAATATATATTGGGTACGTATATATGCGAAATGAAATGAGTTTGGAACGCAACAAATTTAGAGAAATTAAGCCATAAAAAGCGCCGCAGGTGCGGAAAATTGAACGAGAAAAGCGCTGCAGGCGAGAAAAATTTATATATGTTAAAAAGTTGCTATTGAAAGGTTTAATAATTGAAAGGAATAATGGAAATAATAGTTGAAAGGAAATAAGGGTAAATTAAGCAAAATGAACTTAATTTCGGCGCGAGAAATTTTGGAATGTTATGTCCGCGCTACGCGCGGACACTAAAATTTTTCCTTTACGTCTGGTTTCGGGGGGGGGGGGTGCCCCAAGTGCGCCCCTGTTTTATACTTGCGTTAATACTTAAATTAATACTTAAATCAAGTCAATATTTATAATGTACGAAAATAAATGCATTAAAATTTTAGAAGATTTTAAAAATTTTAAAATGGTAGTTTGAAAGTTATATCAGACGATGGCCCCAAACCGCAGATGTAATGACTTTAATTTTTGGTATGCAATAAGGTTAAATTTATCTTCCTCTGCAACCAAGCAAGAGTTGTATCATTTATTTTTAGGTCAACCAATGCTGCTACAACCAGGTAACCCCATTAATTTTGCAGCATTAGACTGATGGGTTTTATATAAGAGCTCCATTAACCCCTGATGCTATACTGTACTAGTACAGTAGAGCATGCCATACTGTACTAAAGTCTGACCAAAAATTCTTGGAACCGAACTGTGAGCGCTTGTCCTGAGTTAACCTTTGAAGTTAGCCTGTATAAAGTATATATTTTTAGAAACCTCAGGACGAGGAGAATCTGGTAAAGCCATCATATCCGGTCTATATCCGTTTACTGGATGCCAAATCGATAAAAACTCTTCAGATTCGGAAAGACAAATGAAAGCAATACGTAACTGAACGCTGCT
>JASAND010028106.1:0-30641 GCA_030248195.1 Trissonchulus latispiculum | reverse complement strand
AAATTTTCAAAGTTGGAAATTTTGACCAAAACTTTTTTGCGACTTGTAGTACTCGTCGTGTAGATTCCAACGATACCAAAATTGTCCAGTTTCGTTGAGTATTTAGCTGGCACGGAGCTCGAACGGGTCTCCAAGGGCCGCACTGAGCCTTTTACACCCATATTATAGGGGAGCGCTCTCGCGCTCCCCTATAATACCTTCATGAGCATACATATATAAAATAATAGAAAACAAGAACAAAAAGTGCTCCTTCGTCGCATGTAAAATACACATGAGTCTTCGTAGGCAGGTTGTACATAAGTAAAAACTAGCCTGTAAAATACATATGAGTTCCGTAGGGAGGTTGTAAATTAAGGAAAACAAGTTGCAACCGCTTAACATATGAGCCTGTCCTACAATGAGGCTCATATTGGCGTCACAGTGCATTCCACATTAAAGCCTCACTAAAGAACCTCAGCTTCATCCACATTACGGAAAAATGAATAGACGTCGTGGCCCAGAAGAAATGGACTGAAGTGAACTACGACTGCTCAAGCTGAACTGTAGCTACGACACAGCTGTAGCTGTCACCAGGAGGAAAACTATCTCGGAGTGGTATTCAGGTCTTTCCCATGCACGCTCCAAATCCATCTACCGGGATAAAGGCCCAGTTCCGGCTAAATCAGAAGCTGGTCTCCTGAAATCGGAACTAATCCGAGCTGCTATCCCAACTGCGATCTGGGGAAGTGTCTGCTGCTGGCGTAGTACCGACACCAGGTCAATCCCACCCTCTACCCATCCCCCCTCTGCCCAGACTGTCTCCAGGATGAGGAAACTTTGGAACATCTTCTCCTGGAGTGTCCTGCCAAAGATAATCCCCGGAGGCTCCACCTTGACTGCAACAATGGATTGGCTGTCCTCTGGGAATCCCCAAGGGGAGTTGTGGACTTCCTAAGGAGTACCGGACGTCTCTAGTCCGGCTATATGGATTCGCTCCGCCAGGCCCCACCGATGATGATGATGATGAAGCTGAACTGTACATGCAACCTGATGTTTCCTGGAACACTATGGCACACCTCTAATGCATTCTCGAAACACTTTCACATTATACACACGCAGAATGCGTTCCCACTTGGCTGTGTGTGAGTCAGAGCGCCTCATGGCGTATATACCGTATTGAGCATATGCACACTTAATGACTGATCAACATCTTATATATGAAGGATAATTTGTAATGAAAAGCTTTATGCAGTATGTATTTATATTAAAGTAAAGTATATATCTGCAAATTATTCGTATTACGACATACGCCAATATGAGCCTCGTTGTAGGACAGGCTCATATCTTAAGCGGTTGCAACTTGTTTTCCTTAATTTACAACCTCCCTACGGAACTCATATGTATTTTACAGGCTAGTTTTTGCTTATGTACAACCTGCCTACGAAGACTCATATGTATTTTACATGCGACGAAGGAGCACTTTTTGTTCTTGTATATATATTTATATATAATTCTGTGATCAGTGCACACACCCCCAGATTTTTATAGTGGTCGATCTTGCTTACTTGCTTAATCCTGGCAACAGATAGCTTCATCCCTAGCCAGCACTATGGTTACTGTCACGAACGATTCCTCTCCCCTGAGATCTGTCAGTGGTCGATCGCCTCCCTTTTTTTCGAGGACGCCCTAATGTGGTAAAATGGATATGTATATATTATATATTCAATAATTTCCAAGTCTGTTTAGGAAGTGCCCGCCGGGACTCGAACCCGGGACCCCCCAGACTCAAAAGCCTGGGTTGCTCTGCCACTGAGCTACGGCCACTTGTAAAGAAGGTTTTTTCGAGGACGCCCAAAAGTGTTAAATATGAAGTAGTTTGAGGTCAAATGTTCAAAAATTGTCTAAATTTTTCAGAAATTTTGTCATTACTTTTTTACTTTTTCAGAAACTTATATACTTTTTTACAGTTTTGGGCTCTCCCAAGAAGTGGGCCCCCGATTTTTTACAGGATTTTACAGCTGTGACCGCCTAGCACACCCCCCAAGTTTATAGTGCCCTTCCGGTGTTCCTATTTCCTTATACATATCTCCGAAAAGTGGAAGGGGAACAGAAAAGATTTGAGTTCAAATTCGAAAAACGTTGACTGCCTAGCATCACCTGTGACTGCCTAGCTCACCCCCGCCCCGATTTTTTTATAGTGGTCGATCGCCTAAGAAACGAGGGGGGGGGGCGCCCCCACACACCGCCATAGGAAAAAAACACCAAGTTCCTGGCGCCCTCCCCCGTTTTTTCTCAATTTTTAACTAATGTACGAACTTATACATAAAAAAACGTAAGAACTTCTAAACTTACGAAGGGGAGGCGCCCCCAGCCCGCCGTAGGAAATAAAACACCAGGTTCCTGGTGCTCCCCCCGTTTTAGCGGTTTTTGAAAAGCGAATTTTAGAAAATTTTCGCTAATTCTACATATATATTGTACATCTCAAGGCCTCCAACTTTCGCCCCGAAAAAATTTTTTCTATGGTAAAATAGCTTTTTTGAGCGCGGCTACCCTCCCTCCTCCCCAGTTGTGGGGGGGGGGGAAGCCAGGCCCCCTACCCCTAAAGTCCAGGGGGAGGTCCAGGGCAGTCAAATACGTAAACAAGAATAGCAAAATATTTTACTGTAGCCTGATACTCGGGGAGCGGCCAAAAATTGGGTAAAGGAACACAGAAGTGCGATCTATATTCGGGGACTTCCTCCCTGCGGTCCCCTCGTCAGGAGGTATATAAATCCACTATATATAGGAAAAGCCGGTTGGTGGAGGACTCCTGAGGGCCCCCCCCGAAATTGGGGGGCCCAGTCCAAATTTTTGTTACACCTATGGCGAGAAGGTTTCCACAGGCCCCCTCCTATTTTAAAAAGGTTTGGAGGGGAAAGCTTCCCATGCAGGTGCCATAATTTAAAACAGGAACACAGAAGTGCGATCTATTTTCGGGCGTCGTCAAAACTATTGTTCATTTCTGCAAACGACACTATTTTGACCAAAATAACCTAGCCCCCCCAAGAAGCCCAGGCAACGGTATGGTAAGGTTTTTGTCCGCAGTTACGAAGTCCGCAGTTTTTAATTTAAGCGAATATAACTAATTGTTTACTCATTTCAACTGTTTAACTTTCAACTGTCAAATAGGCCTTTCGCTGCCGAAAAACGCCATTTGACATGCCCCTGTGGAGGAATGATGGCAAATATTCTGATGTGCAAATATTCTGTGGCTACGACCTACGAAGACGTGCTGGGCTTTTGATGGTTGATGTGCCTCCTAATAGCCTTTGATGCTGACGAGCCCGGGGTAATCACAACAACAACACCCCTGGCCACTTTTGTGCCATTTTGCCACCCATCATAATTAAAACACTCAGTAAGTAAAGTACTAACTTTAGTTAAAGTACTAACGTACTAACTACTGTACTAACGTATATACTAACTACTAAAGTACTAACTAAAGTTACTAACAGTAAAACATTTTTTGAAGGTTTATATTGCAAGTGTATTTTACCATTGCAAGTTAACACAGAAGACGATTATATAAATTATAAATGAAGAAAGGAGAATTATAACAGGAGAAAAAAGATTTTCTAGACAAAAAGTCTTAATTCCCTAGCAGCAGCGTCTTTTTTCAAAATCGGATTTCATCAAATTTTCGTCATCTTTATTTTCAACGTCATTTTTATTTGTCCAACGTCAAAAATAAAGTTTTGCAGAAATGCATTTTTGTTTTGATTTTAGGCTACGTATATATGTATATTCGTAATTTTGGTTGAATTTTTACCTTGTTGGCGTGTGTTGCTTCATATTTCACATTGTTCCGCGAATATATATATATTCTAACATATATACGTATATATAATACAAATATCTGGTGTCTATGTATGTATCATGTCTTTAAGCATTAACAACGACGAGAACAACCCGATACAATGTGGGGGGTCTGTGGGGCGGAGCCCCCCAGAAGTTGGAGAAATTTATTACTTTTTAGATGAAATCGTTCTCCAAATCTTTAATTCTTTTCATTTTGCAGAAACAAGAAAATTTTTAAAGGTTTACCCTTTTTGAGGGGAAAATAAAAATTTTTTGCTAAACTCGCACGACATTTTAAGCTTTTTCTATCCAAAAATCTGGTAAAAACGTTGGAAATATATACGTATACGCGCTCGCGAAATTTTGTTTTTTCAGTTTCTCCTGTTTGCTTTTTCTTACCTTCAAATCGCGGCGACAGGGCTGCCCTCCAGGTCCATCCCTAGTAGTTATAACATTTATGCAATAAACGTTCTTAAACATCCTATCCTTGGTACCAGGGGCTCACCCAGGATTTTGAAAAGGGGGGGTCGAGCCGGAAAAAAATTTTTGCCTTCGCCTGACACGTTTACGCTGAGGGGGGGGGTGGCGGCCGCGAAGTTATCAACAAAGAGTTCGTTTTGGGAGCCACAAAAATGACGTGATTTAGGAGTCGTCGCTAGTCGAC
Source organism: Trissonchulus latispiculum (assembly GCA_030248195.1). Classification (NCBI taxonomy): domain Eukaryota; kingdom Metazoa; phylum Nematoda; class Enoplea; order Enoplida; family Ironidae; genus Trissonchulus; species Trissonchulus latispiculum. The sequence continues at coordinate 26,161 of JASAND010028106.1, read as the reverse complement.
GCGGGGGGTCTGGGGGCGGAGTCCCCCAGAAGTTGAGAAAATTTTTGAAAATTTGAAAAAGGCCATAATGAAAATCTTTAAAAAGATTTCAATAAAAGTTGAGAAATTCATTGACAAAATGGCAAAATTTGTATTGGAAAGCTTGAAAAGATTTAAATAAAAAGCTCTGGGAGGCGCATTGTTAAAATTTTAAATTAGTGCCGCAGGCGCGAAAAATTAAAAACATGATGTAGAAAAGCAGGCACGCACGTTTTTGAAATCGAGATAGAAAAGTATATACCGCAGGCGCGGAAATTCAGTAAAATGGAGATAAGAAAGCGCCGCAGGCGAGAAAAATTGAGGTAAAAAGCGCCGCAGGTTCCAAAACGTTGTAAACGTTAATAGATATATAATAGCGCCGCCGGCGAGAAAATTTTTTATATTCAGTTAGAAAACCGCCGCAGGCGAGAAAAATTATAAAAATCGAGATAATAATATAATAATAAGAATAATTTTTAATTTTATGCACTAAAAATAGCTAAATTTTTGCTTTCTCCCCGAAAATTCCCGGGGGGGTCGGACAAAAAGGGGTGTTGGAACCCCCAACCCCCCCTGGGTGCGCCCATGCTTGGTACGTACGTATATATATATATATATATATATATACGTATATATATATATATATATATATATATATATATATATATATATATACAAGTAACAAAAATGCTCCGCACAAAAGGGGATAATATGTGTGTTGGGCCTATGTCTATCCTTTATATTCCGGTTGAGAAAGGCATAAATCCGACACCGCAAAAGTTGCTCAGCTCACTTAGGGCTTTCATTTGGTACCAAACTTTACCACTTTTGAAAAATTTTATTTTTGACCCAAAATCGCCTAAGTCCCCACCCCACCCCACCACAGCACTCTACAGCCACTTTGAGCATGCGGTTCTATGACAAAAGTTGCTCAGCTCGCTTAGGGCTTTCATTTGGTACCAAATTTGACCACTTTTGAAAACTTTCATTTTTGACCGAAAATCGCCTATATATATATAAGTCCCCACCCCACCCACCACAGCACTCTACAGCCACTTTGAGCATGCAGTTCTATGACAAAAGTTGCTCAGCTCGCTTAGGGCTTTCATTTGGTACCAAATTTGACCACTTTTGAAAAATTTTATTTTCGACGACTTGACCCCCCACCCGACTGACCCTTCAAACGGCAAAGTGGAACCAGCCCAGCAAAATAGGTACGTCGGACGGCAAAACGGATACCGGGAGTGAGCTGGGCACACCAGAAAACCTCTATAGACAAAGTTTTGAGAGGCCAGGTAAAGCCTACTATGGACCTCCAGGAAGCGGTTTCCGACATGACCCTCCAGACGGCAAAGTGGAACCAGCACAGCAATATGGATGAGTCCTACGGCAAAAAGGACACCGGGAATGAGCTGGGCGCACCAGAAAACCCCTATAGACAAAGTTTTGAGAGGCCAGGTAAAGCCTACTATGGACCTCCAGGAAGCGGTTTCCGACATGACCCTCCAGACGGCAAAGTGGAACCAGCACAGCAAGATGGATGAGTCCTACGGCAAAAAGGACACCGGGAATGAGCTGGGCGCACCAGAAAACCCCTATAGACAAAGTTTTGAGAGGCCAGGTAAAGCCTACTATGGACCTCCAGGAAGCGGTTTCCGACTTGACCCTCCCGACGGCAAAGTGGAACCAGCCCAGCAAGATGGGTGGGTCTGACGGTAAAACTGACTGCGGGAATCGATTCTCCGTGCCAGAAAACCATTGTATGGAAGATTTGAGCGTTCAAAGTTAAATAGATAGCGAGAAATTTCGATTTTTCATTTTTCGAATTTTCGCCATCTTTGACGGGCCACTGTGGTCGCTAGGGAAGTGATAGAGAAACGCAACCTGGACCGTTAGTTAGTTCAATATATGTAATTTCTGAATATAAAAAGAAATCAGCTCCAGCTTGTAACGTTCGACCTGAGCGACGACCACAAAAATGGTCACTTTTCGCTATGAGCCGACTTTGCGGCGCCACTGCGGCGCTGTGGCGCAGCTGCGGCGCAAAAAAAGTTGTGATTCTTAAATTCTTTAGAGGGTACTACTAGACCCCATAGCCCTTTAGGTTGGCCCACCGCTGCAGATCACGTGAAAGCGGCGAACATTATGTACAATACAACCATCAAATAGGAGAAATCGGAAAAAAAAAACATCGCCGCCATAACCGGTCCGGGGCGCAACTTTTTAACGGTAAGTGATACGGGGCTGAAACTTCACAGACATACTAAACTCGATGTGCTCTACAATTTGCGCATGAAATCTGCGCAGGATCTGCGCAGGATTTTGCGCAGCTTCTGCGCAGCTTATTTTACACTGTCTCCAGCCACTTTTCACACATATTATAGGGGTCGCTGCCGCGACCCCTATGATATATATATATATTAGGGATCGACCGGAACTCCAAAAAACCGGAACCGGAACCGGAACTGGCTTTAAAAAACCGGAACCGGAACCGGAACCGGAACCGGAACCAGCTCTTTAACACTACAAAAATCGAAAATTTTTTCTGACGTTTTGGACAATTTTTCGCTTTTTTGTAGTTACTAGAACATTGTAATAACGTTTGAACTATATTTTTTATAGTTATTTCAATGAACATGAAATTTGCAATTTATTAAGAGATTTTTGTCTTATAGCATAGTTAAACGTCACTACATTATAGTTTTAAAATTAAAATTTAAAATTTAAAATTAATTATACACGGTGTGGATATGCTATATATTATTCGAGCACATTTTCGATGAATAAACGGCATATATATTTTTACATTCTGTATACGAATTTCGATGAATAATTTAATCGAATGCAAGTTGACTTTTAAAGAAGATTTAATAGGCAAGGCAAATAAAATTTAATTTCTTAATTAGTTAAGCTGAATTTTCAAAATTAAGCTAAATAAGTAGATAGAAACTGATTCCACGAAATTTTTGCGAGCACCAGAAGCTGCTCTTACAGTTTTCGGCAAAATAAGTCAGAAACATGTCTAGTTTTTATCTGGCTTGTCTGATAATTTCTAGTCATAATCAAATCAAAAAGTTCATTTAACTTTACTAGAGCGCTAGGAAAAATTGCAGCATTTTCAAAAGCAAAATAAAAAATAAAGATGCCATTTACATTTTTAGAAAACAAAAGATATTTATTACCATTTTAGTTTACTTTTATTCGGTCTGTAGTCTTCAGACAAAATTAAAATTTTTCTGAAAATTACTGTTCTTATACAAATTCCGTATTGTAAAAGCTAATCTGGTTATGAACTTAGGTAACATCAGCTACATAATACAAAATTGGACTTGTTTAGAACATCGGCTTTCAATTCCTTAGCTTGTTATTATATCTCAGTATCAGTATAATTACTTTGTTATCGGAGTTTTCTGATTAAAATGCAAATGGTTTAACATAGTTAAAAAATAAATATATAAATTTTCATCCTCTAAGCATATATATAACCCAAAAGTATTTTTCCCAAGTTTCAAAGAAAGTCGAAATGCACAATTTCTCCAACGTGAATTAGACGAAATCTCTTACTGTCGGCTAGCTTCATCAGGATTTTTAAATTTTAAATGACGTTTCTTCAAAAGAACTTTAAAAACCATTGCTATTTGTTCCGTCCATAATTTTTTAGTAATTCTGTTGATCTGCGCACTGGATTAATTACTAAACCAAGAGCAATAAACTTACGTAGTCCATATTTAAAGTCCAGTCTCGATTTAAAATTATTCAAATTAAAAAGATTAAATTTAAGCTAAAACTGACATTTGATTATACAACAGCGCACTCAATAATTTTGAAATAGCATTGGTCGACGGTAAGGCTTCAATAATTTCAATTCAAAGTTTCGGCGGTCTTGTGCTATCTAATCTGAGTTATTAAGTATTATATATTTCTGTTTTATAATATATAATAGTTATTCATAACAACGATACATTAGACATTATTATTACAAATTCTAAATATTGTAAGTATATATAACGCAATAGCGCCGCAGGCGAAAATTTTTGAATAAATCGTATTCTGGTTATAAGAGAATCGCAGTTTTTCAAAAAGTTTTAAAGCAGTTTGATGAAATTTTTGAAAATTTTAATAAAATTTTGCTTTTGAGAATAGGCAAAAATTGGTTCCGGTTCCGGTACGTTTTCAAAAACCGGAACCGGAACCGGAACCGGAACCGGAATTCCGGTCGATCCCTAATATATATATATATATATATATATATATATATATATATATATAATATATATATATAACACGCTCTCATTCCATTCTAGCTGAGATATGTAATCCGAAGAGAAAGTTTTTAAAGAAAATATTCAGCGGTATGAGAAACTTGCATAAAAAATGCAATTGAAGTATTTTGCATAAAAACTCGTAGTCTGTGGCTTTGTGTATATAGTCAAGCGGGGAAAAACCCATTTTAATATGCGGAAAAAACCCACCTCCAGTGTGGGCTTACCGGTATGAGCTATATATAGGATTTTAATAGCCTATCTTGAAGAGCGTCAAAAATAACCCTAGAGGCCAGGGATTTTTTTTCGGGGAGGGGGCTTCCCGGGGGGGGGGCAAGAAATTTTCGGGGGGGAGAAGATTTTTTGCATAAATGAGCCAAAAAAATGGTATTTTTGGCGTATTTTGCATGGTGAAACGCTAAAAGTTCTCAAAAATGCCAGGATTTAAGCTAAAAATAGCTATTTTTACGAAAAAATCTTCGGCAAAGCCGAAAATTTTCTGAAAATTTGCCTATTTGTGGCCAAAATTTGGGCACCCAAAAAGCCCGGGGGGGGAAGCAAAAATCCCGGGAGGGGCGATTTCGGGGGGGAAGGCATTTTCGGGGGCCCCCCCTGTAAAAAATACCCTTATTGTTGCTCCCCTGCTTCCCTGCAAATTTTTTGGGACTTTGAAGTTTTCGAAAATTTTGGTCCGTCCAAGTGCCGAAATTTGGGCAACTTTGCCTGGCCACCCTGAACTATTGGAAAGACCTAGACTAAAGCGGATTGTTTGTATGTGTAGGGCATCTGTTGGGCTTCATGATGATATATGCCACACTGCTCTAACCCCTCCGGTGCGACCTGGGGGTGACCTAGAGTTGGCCGGAAGAAAACCCATCGGCGGGGAAAAAACCCACTTTTCAAAATTGAATATTTTTCTAACCGTTAGCAGGAAAGGTCAAACTAATACATACATTTGTTTAATAGAGCCTATAGATTAAATTGGTATAGGTTTTACCCGGGTTCGTTCTGTTATGGGTGGTCCAGGAGGTCTAAATCGGACATGGTGCCATTTCAAGCCAAAATTTCAATTTTGGCCAAAAATGCTTATTTTTGCCTTAAAATGGGTCTACAGTACAGCTCATTTCAAAGTGCGTTTGAAGCGAAGTCCCATATCTGGCGAAATGTCGCGAGCGCACGCGAAATTCGCGAAGGCTTTGCGACATTCGTGTAGATTTTTTGCGATATGTCGTACGAAAATCTGAATTTCGCGAAGTCGCATGCGAAGTTCGCGTAACTTCGCGAAATTTCCCAAGATTTCGCGAAAGCATTTCGTGAAATTCCTTCCACTTCGCGAAAACTCCTCGCGAACTTCGCGAAGTTCGCTAGCTAAGGTTTTTGTTAGCTAGTTTGAGGGGTTTTCTCCATATCTCCAAAATTTTGGGTAAATTTTAAATCGCAGCTTTGCCTCAAAATTTTCTCTTCTGCGGAATGTCGCGTAATTTACGCGATGTTGTGCGACATTTCGCGAAGTTGTCACGAAATTTGCTAAAAGGTGTTGTGGATTTACGTCTTTTGGAGTGTCCTAAATTATGAAGTTTTGGCTTGCGGATATAGAGAGCACGAAAAGGAAATTAGAGCTGAGCTATATATGTGTCACCCGCTTTTCCAGCGTGGTTCACATCTCTGTTACGATTTTTCCCGAAAGTTCTTACTACTTTCTTTCAAGTACTTTCAAAGTGCCTTGCTTTTTCCGGAAGACGGTTATTTTAAAAATGCCGATTACTGCACCACTTGTTGCTATCGCATTCTTCTGTTCACGATATATACGTATAGTCAAGCGGGGAAAATCCACTTTTTCTTTCTTGGACCAGAAGTTTTGATTGGTTTGGGCTAGCACGACTGATACTATATTTAATTAGGGTTTGCCCTAAGCTTTCGAATGAGGTATAGTTTGTCTCTCCAGGCCCTGTCGTTATGGAGAAATTAAAGTTTATCGTGTCTGGAAAAAACCCAATGCGGGAAAAAACCCGTCGGCGGGAAAGAAACCCACCCGGATTTTTTTGCTGGAAGCGTGCCAGAACAATTTTGACGGTGCCATTCGAAAGAGCGGGTTGTTTTTCGTAGGTCTACCTCGAAAAATACCAACTTTTTTGAAAAATTTCAGGAAAAATTGAATTTTGAAAATTTTGTATGTTTAACTTAACACATCTACATACATATATAGGCAAATTTTGGAAATTTTCGAAATTTGCCTAATTTTTCCATTTAAGCATCCTATCACATCGAAAACGTGGTTTTATTGCATTTGAAGCCAAACGTGACCCATTTTAGTGAAAACCTTTACTTCACTCTTACTTCTCGGTGGTGGTTATCCTTTTGTGTAGTGATCATTGAAACGCAAAAACATTAAGTTTTGGAGTTTGAATGAGCTCTACACATCGATTTAAAGCATATAATTAGTGCATTCACATGAGTTTACTAAACTATAATTATAGCAAAATTAGCGAGAAACTATCAAAAATTTGCTGACACACGCCGGCTAAATACAGACTACCAATCTTTGAACATCGATTTCTCGGATGATATAAACAGTATAAACATATAAACATGAGTTGCGGATGATATAAACAGTTCACTTCATGCTGGACGATGGTACAACGTATTCAAACTAATGAAGAAATTTGATCTCCCCCAGTCTAAGCCAAGCGAAATTCTGCATGATCGCCAGGGCAATCCTACCACATCAAACGTGGACAAACTCAAACGCTGGAAAGAACACTTTGAGGAACAACTTAATGGAGAGCCGCCAGCCAACCCAATCCGTCCTGCGGACCTCCCTTTCCTGGGTTTCTTCCAGTGCAGAGAAGATACCCCATCGCTTGACGAGGTGAGGGAGGCCATCCAGTGCCTTCGCAACGGCAAAGCTCCCGGCTCGGACGGCATTCCGGCAGAGTTGCTGAAATTTGGTGGAGAAATTCTGTCGCAGCAATTACATAAGTTGATCTCTCTGATATGGGATCGTGAGAACCTCCCCGATGAGTGGAACTCCGCCATCGTGATCCCGCTGCACAAGAAAGGCTCTAGAACTGACTGCTCAAATTATCGCGGCATATCCTTACTCTGTTGCGCCTACAAACTGTTAGAATTTATCATTCTTCGGCGCCTTGGGCGAGTATATGAGCCTGTGCTACGGGAGAATCAGGCCGGCTTTAGACCAAACCGTGGCTGCATTGACCAAATCTTCACCTTACGTCGCATTCTGGAAACCAGGTCTGAATATGGGAAAGCAACTTTAATTGGATTCGTAGACTTTAAAGCGGCCTTTGATTCAGGAGATCGATCTACCCTATATGCTATATTGGAGTCTGACGGCGTGCCGACGAAACTGATTCGCATAATAAAACTGTTGTATGCGAATACCCAAAATCGAGTCAGGGCCTGTGGTCAGCTCTCGGACGATTTCGTGGTCCAAACTGGGGTACGGCAGGGTGCTCCACTGTCTCCATTACTTTTCAACTGTCTTGTCGACTGGGTGATGAGAACTGCGGTTGCTGACGTTGGAGATGGTGTCCTATTTGGTCACGGTCCTATAATTTCGGACCTTGACTATGCAGATGACATAGCCATCTTGGCAGATTCGGAAGTACATCTTCGCCAATTACTGTTAGCTGTCGTTGCGGCAGCAGCGAGAGTTGGCCTGAAGATAAATGCCAGAAAAACTAAGATCCTTTTCAGCCACTGCCCTCCTCCCAATATAGCGATCACTGGGACTATTCTGGAATCTGTGGTCGCCTTTAGATATCTCGGCTCCGAAATCACCCATAATGGCTCTATCACATCAGAGGTCCGTTATAGAATTGCTAGAGCCCAGGCTGCTTTCGCTGCCTTCGAAGCCAAGCTATGGAGCAAACGTGACATCTCTCTGACGGTTAAAACTAAAGTTTTTGACGCGGCGGTCATGTCGGTACTGCTATACGGGTGCGAAACCTGGCCAGTAAAAGTCGCCGATCTAAATTTACTGGCTGGTTTTGAGATGCGCTGCCTCCGTCGCATACTCAGGACTGTCTATACGGATCGAATCACGAACGACGCAATTCGAAATCGGCTGCATCGGCAAACTATTACCAATGTCATCAAACGACGTCGTCTTACGTATTTCGGCCACGTATTGCGTATGCCGGCTGCTCGTTTCCCAAACGGAATACTTGACTTTGCCCCGCCGGCAGACTGGCGTAGGCCGAGGGGAGGTGTGCGCCAAACTTGGCTACGAGTTGTCCAGAAGGACCTCCAGGGACTGTCAAGAACCTATGGTAGACTCTGGCACGACGACTGGATTGGAATCTGCAGAATGATTGCCGCCGACAGAACACAATGGCGCTTGGTGGTCGATGAAACCTTGGGATGAAGTTGGATACCAGCGATACATCGGACACGATGTTGCTGCCTAAGCAAGTAAGCAAGTAAGCATCGATTTCTCAAAACTCAAAACAAAAGGAATTTGAGCTTGAAGGTCAAATTTACACAAAACAGGGTATTTTTTCAAAATTTCAGCTGTGCTTTTTGTGTGGTTTTTAAGAAAATGTGTGCTTTTTTTAAAAATTCTGTTTTCCCTGAAATTCACTTTTCGCAATAAGATATGGAGATATGGAGTCCCGTTAAGATATGGAGGTTATTCTCATTCTCGTAGAAAGTAGCAAGTTGCTATACGCTATCGAAATGTTTCTACAACTCTCCAAATAAGGTTTTAATTTTGCAGAGGAAGGTATATATAAAATGCCATGCACAAAATTCGCTCGATAGTTCAAATTTTGTATCGTGGGACTTTGCCTACCTGGATTCAAAATTTCAGGCCGCTGGCTCATCTCTACCGCCCAAACTGGGGATCACGACTTCAATTTGTAGACACTTATATATATGTGGCAAGGCAGAACTGAGAGTGTGCCAGGTAACTGGTAGCAGAGCGAGAGCCGGCGCAGTGGAAATTTACTATTAAACTCGCGAAGCTGTCAAGTGCTGGGATCTCACCCTCACACTGACTTTGACACTTCTAGAAACTCTGTCAAGTGCTGGGATTTCACCCTCACACTGACTTGCACACAAATTCTAACTCGGTTTAATTTTAACGGCTTAGGTGTGAACCCACGGCCTCTAAACTAGAATTAAACCTAACTATGTGGATCGCTGACAAGTCTAATCTAAGCGAAGTTCTCTAAGTCCAAGTCCAATAGTTTCGTTTACTAAAAGCTTCGTTTATTTCGCATCTACGAAACACACCACCAAACCACTGCAAGTCAGATACTGAACACCAAACAAGGTTTGCAACAACTTTTATAACTAGCTAAACCCCGCCCTCTGCTTACGTATTGTTTTCGAGGGAACTGCTTTTTGGTCCTCTTTTTAGGCTGTTTCGCCTCTGTTCCTTTCCGAGTTGGGCTAGCTATCCTTCAAACTGCTTCGGCCCTTTTTATCTTTAGCTTTTGTTAATTTTGTTTTGAACGATTTTAGACTTTAGGCGGAAGTATAAAAACTATGAAAATAGGCCTCAAAATTCATCAAAGTGTCATCCCCGCGATAATTCAAAGAATTGTATAAAAACCATCCCCAAACTCAAAAGTTCCAGCCAATATTTGAAGGCATCTGACTTCATTTTACACCAATCAGCACAGGCCTTAAAATCTTACGGTAGTTCCAGATATATCAGTATTGGAAAAGCCAATGCTGCGAACGGCAGCAGAACAAATATAATAGCAAACAGTTATGTACTACGTATACGTAAGCAGTGCTGCAATAGGCGGCAATAGTTAGGTTTCACGTTTAGGTGCGTATTATTTTATTGTTAATGTTTTGAAATTGTATCATTAATTCAGTCAAACAGCAGCTAAAATTGTTTAATTTTGCATTATTTCAACTAATTTTGAGTTACAATTGCGCTCGAGTTTTTAGATTCGTGACATCACTCACCCCTACGCAAGACGAAACTCCTGTTTCGAGCCAGCAATATATGGGCAATACAATAGCAATACATCCACATTAAGCAACAAAATACAAAGCATGTAATGTGTATATACCGTACACAATTCAGCACCATTCCTAGCTAAGTTCACAGAAATACATAGTAATATATACTCCTTTTTATTTCGAAGTTACGAACTTTGTGTTAAACTACGTTATCTTCTCGCGTATGCTTAGTATATGCTGTACTTACTATTGTCTTTGGCATATAGGCTTTTTGCGTGCATAGTGTGTGAGTCCGCATGTAACGTGTGTATATACGAGTTCGTCAGTTTTAGTTTAGCTATGAAACCTTCGTTAAAATTTCTGGACATCAGACTTTAAGACAACAACCCTACAACTACCACTTGGAGTAACTTCTGCCTTCCTTTCACCAGACTACTTTGCTAATTATACGTGACGTTTATTTCAATATGCATATATGAAGACTGAATGTCAACTGTTTTTCGAGCCCATCCTGACAAACTAGCGTATGTACCAGCCTTCAAATTAAGTGATACTTCTGCATTCACGAGAATATTTTGCAATGTTGTTAGTAGCATATCTGCGAAGGCAAACTTTAAGCCAGCGTTATTTGCCATGTGTCGGTATCCTTTACCATTAGCTTGACTAGTTTGTTTAAGCTTACTTTTTACTTACTTTTTTACTATTTAAGTTCAAATTTCAAAATTTCCGCTTTAATACCATGAGCCAATATTTTTCCCTTTTGAGTACTGTATGCTGTTTTCCTATTTTGGTTCAAATGCCAGTATGGGTTTCGACCCCAAACATAGGCATATACACAGTCAATACAATAAGCGCATAGCCTTCTATTGATTCTATCACTTTCAATTGTTATGTGATCTAGTACAAATTACAAAGCACGGCACACAATTGAAACAGCATATCAGCTAGCCAAACTGCTCGTTATAACTAACTTATTTCCATAAAGCTGATATTTCAAGAACCACAAAATTCAGTACGATTTATAAGATCAATGCTTTATTTTAATATTTTATTCCGAATGAAAGGTCTTTTTGCCAACACACATTATTGTTCAACTGCATTAAAATTCCTTAACCCATCTACCTTATTCATCGAAAAATATAAAATTCATTTACATTTCCATCAAGTGTTAAGCACAACTTTTCAAGGTACATCACAGGACATGTTTCCTAGTACAATTGCAGAAACCGATTAGGTCATTTAAAAAACGCAGTATACACTTTCAATAACTTCCGGTACAGCCTTGGTCGGAGAACCATGTGGTGCAAACACAAATTCAAATTATTATTTGAAGAAGAATGAGAAAAAATTAACATCGTTTTCAAACTTAACGCGATTATGTTTCACAACTTCAAGTAGAAGTTCAGATTTGCCCTGTCACTGTTACGCGAGAGTCCAGATAACTGACCATACTAACAGGATTCCGTTTTTTTGGAACTTTCCACGAGATTTACTACAAACCTTTCTTGCAAAATATTTAAAGTTTCTAGGTTCCGCGGAACCTACAGATTCTCGCCAAGAACAAAGCTTAGCTATTAACCTTTCAGAACTTAGCTCATGCCCATAAAAATGTTTGATTTTGTACATTCCTTATTTCAATTAATAGGAATTCTTATTTCTCTTCGAACCACAAGTTAAAGCTTCAGCATTCTTAACAGTACATCAGCTCTGTATTAGACTTCAGATTCTGCGTAAAAATTATTCTAAAACGTAACGTTACTTTCAACGCGTTTTTCCTTTGGAGTTTAGCCATAAATTCGTGAGCAGTCTGTAATTGCAAATTTCCCTTTGCAACGCCAAGGCCGTGTGCGATAGTGAATTAAGGTACGCACAAATAGAATTGTGTCGCTACTGATAGAATAATTTCCAACACTTAGTGCAGTTTTATTCGATCCTTGTAGATTCTGAGGTGATTTCACATCGGTCTGATGAAATACCAACCTACTGGTAACGCAAGTAGCTATACTGAATTTGGGTCCTGCCAGCAATATAAAAAGGCTAAGGCATAATAGAAATCGAAGAAATTGGTTGCAAGCTTTATAAATTAAACTTATGCGCGGTTTAGAACTTTTACCAAAGCACCAAATATTTTCCGATATTTGTGTGGTCTTAGTGCTAGCAGTAGAAGCACAGTCTTCCTCAAATTTTGGTAAGGCTGCATTTACGTTTTGAAATTTTGACAAACCAGTTTCAATCTCGGGAACAGATACTTTGACTGAACATATTGCCTTATTTCCGATGCTATTTTTGGCATAACTTTTCTGAAGTAACGACTGATTTTGTTCGAATATCGCTTTATTTTTGCTGTGCATTTCTCTTAGGGCAACCTGCAAATTTTCCTGATTTTTCATTATAATCTCTTGACCGTCTTTCAAAGCTTTTAGGGAAGCGGTTACAGCGCCAATTTCAGCTAGCAAATTTGTGGTATTACTTTCAGCTGTCTTGTAATGCAAGCGAACATTCGCAATCCTGGTGAAAGCTCCATCTAAAGGCTCAGTTTGTGAATTTCTTCTAGAAAAGTTATTTTCATTTTCAGCTGAAGGCGTACCCGCACGCCTATGAAAGCACGTTCTAGCATGGTGGCCTGGTTGTAAACAGTAATTGCAGATTGGACGACCATCTGCCGTCCAACCTCCTCGATTTAGTTGTGGCTGATTATTTAGATTCTGTGGCTGTGGCCTTCTGTCCACATTACGTGAATTTGAGTACATCGTATTTTCAGCCGGTATCGGGCCAGAATTTCTTGCACTAGAAAAATTTTGATCTATTTTGGTATATATGTAATTCTGACAAATTTTCATTCACATATTGCTGAAATTGCTCGAACTTTTTAGCCTGTGTGATTGCTTGCAAGTGCTGCAACTTCATTGCTTCCACCAATTTACCCATTTCCGTAAGCAAAGGGTCAATTTCTGAATTAGCTTGCTGTTTTTCTGTTTGCGGAAACGAGTACGCAGCAACTGGTTTTGATGCCGGTTTCGTCAAACTTTCTAGAGCTTCGATTTGACGAGCCCTTTTGATGGCATCCCGAAAATCGATAGGATTTTGCAAAATTAACTGAGTTTTATACATAGGATTTAACCCATTTATAAAACTGTTAAAAGATAAATTCATTGCTGCATCATAATCCATTTCTGGATAAGCCTTTTGAACTAATCTTTGAATAGCATAGGCAAAATCTTGAACGCTTTCTCGAGGTTTTTGAGTTCTGCTATGAAGTTGCATGCTCGCAAGTCTTTCATACTCGGCAGGTTTAAGTTGTTCTGTGAGAGCAGCCTCTAAATGCTCTACAGTATCTTTTTGAGACGGTTCTAAATTTCTGTAAACATCAAGCGCAAAATCTCTTAAATATGCAGGAAGTACCTGTAATTGCTTAGCATCGTCCCAATTCTGGGCGATAGCCACTAATTTGAAGACTACGAACCAGTCATCTATGGTCTGTTCGTCAGATTTTCCAGAAAAAGGTCTCAAAGTATCTTTAGGTAGTGAAACAGTCTCTGTCGGGCCTACCAAGACCGGTTTTTGACTTGGTATTGCCGCATTAAAAGTATTGAAAAAGCTTTGCTTAAAAGCCAAAAAGTCATATTTCAAGTTTGAAAAATCTTGAAATTCAGTGACATCCGGCAATTCTGAAATTCTCTGAGTGCACGTGGCTAACTCATCTTTCATGTCTTCAAGCATTTTTGCTTGTGTTTTTATCGCTTTTGAATGCCGCTCCAGGCGGTCGTAGTCTGGGTTTTGCGGAAAAGGTTGAGAGTTATTTGTATCGTCAAACCCACCCTTTCCGTCGGCCATACAGCGTAACGCACAACAAAATTTTACGGTTTATAAACAGATATATGAACTCTCAAAATTTTCGGAAATTCTAGAAGTTTCGCTCTTCCGGGCCAATAAATTTTCTTTAATATTTCTGTCACTTCTTCGATCGGGAGCGTTGGTCGGTGAACCACGTGTCCGTCTCGAAATTATATACTCTCGTACGGTCTTGGAGATACCAGATTCGTACGTTAACCACGTTTGATTCAGCTTATATTCTAATCACAACTAGTTAAAACACGTTTTGTATACTCTTCAATTCTAACCACACAGTAAGCTACAATCACAATAAAATTATCCAAAGTACTTAGATACCCACCAAAAAGTTGACATCCAGGCAGGATCTGGAAGGACAGATCAGGATTTCTCCACGGATCACTGGCTAGGACGTCCCAACACCGGTCTTCCGAGGGTCAGATCCACTGGCTGAGGTCCTGGTGGAAACAGGCTTCCGGACGGCTGCGGACTTCCTGATGGCTCCCCAAGGATCTCCAGGAAATGTTGACAGACTGGGCAAATCGCTGAAATTTGCCTGGGTATCTGGACGATGACTGGGACCGTCAGAGTCACCGGTAGCTGAGCGGTCTGCAGTGGCAGAGTTGTTGATGCTGATAAGTCAGCAGTCGGGTACGTCTGCTGGAAGTGAGCGGCAGACTGTTGTGGCCACTGATTCATACGCTGTCACCCAACAAAAAGGGTGGCAGTGGCTTGGTGTGTTCGTTTAAGTTCGGCGGACTTCGCTAGACTTGTCTCGGCAACCACGCTCTGCTACCAATTGTGGCAAGGCAGAACTGAGAGTGTGCCAGGTAACTGGTAGCAGAGCGAGAGCCGGCGCAGTGGAAATTTACTATTAAACTCGCGAAGCTGTCAAGTGCTGGGATCTCACCCTCACACTGACTTTGACACTTCTAGAAACTCTGTCAAGTGCTGGGATTTCACCCTCACACTGACTTGCACACAAATTCTAACTCGGTTTAATTTTAACGGCTTAGGTGTGAACCCACGGCCTCTAAACTAGAATTAAACCTAACTATGTGGATCGCTGACAAGTCTAATCTAAGCGAAGTTCTCTAAGTCCAAGTCCAATAGTTTCGTTTACTAAAAGCTTCGTTTATTTCGCATCTGCGAAACACACCACCAAACCACTGCAAGTCAGATACTGAACACCAAACAAGGTTTGCAACAACTTTTATAACTAGCTAAACCCCGCCCTCTGCTTACGTATTGTTTTCGAGGGAACTGCTTTTTGGTCCTCTTTTTAGGCTGTTTCGCCTCTGTTCCTTTCCGAGTTGGGCTAGCTATCCTTCAAACTGCTTCGGCCCTTTTTATCTTTAGCTTTTGTTAATTTTGTTTTGAACGATTTTAGACTTTAGGCGGAAGTATAAAAACTATGAAAATAGGCCTCAAAATTCATCAAAGTGTCATCCCCGCGATAATTCAAAGAATTGTATAAAAACCATCCCCAAACTCAAAAGTTCCAGCCAATATTTGAAGGCATCTGACTTCATTTTACATCAATCAGCACAGGCCTTAAAATCTTACGGTAGTTCCAGATATATCAGTATTGGAAAAGCCAATGCTGCGAACGGCAGCAGAACAAATATAATAGCAAACAGTTATGTACTACGTATACGTAAGCAGTGCTGCAATAGGCGGCAATAGTTAGGTTTCACGTTTAGGTGCGTATTATTTTATTGTTAATGTTTTGAAATTGTATCATTAATTCAGTCAAACAGCAGCTAAAATTGTTTAATTTTGCATTATTTCAACTAATTTTGAGTTACAATTGCGCTCGAGTTTTTAGATTCGTGACATATATACATGATCGTTCTTAAAGGCTTCAGGACGATTGAAGAATTGATTGGGCCATACGGAAAAAATCTGCATAATGACGTTCTGTTGAAGACAAAATTAGATAACTTGCCTGCAAAATCGAGTATGAAGCCTAAAAATTTACTAGTTTTTTTGTTAAAATTCCTACTTTTTCCTACTTTTTTTGAAAAATTGTTTCAACTTTTTCCTACATTTCCAAAATCGTCATGTCCGAGGCCTGCTTTTAAATGTCTGTGCTGTTGTGGTGATAAAGGAACGAAATTTGGTACACGCTTTTTCCCCACTCCATCTTTTTACCTAGCTTATCCGTAGTGGGGGAGGGGGTGGATGGGCCGCCCCCATTCGAGGAGCCCCCCATAAATTCCGACCTCCCTCATAACTCCAAAGATTGCCAAATTTTACCATTTTTACCCTAAATTTCCAAAAAGTTTTCGGCTTCGCCGGATTTTTGACTACATTTTCGCTATTTTAGTTTTAGTCATTTTTAGCGATTTTTAGCAGTTTGTACACAAAAAATCCACAACAGTTTGAAAACATTTACTAAAAATAAAATATGCCCCCCATTTTCGGTGAGCCCCCCATCGTTGGTGAAGCCCCCCCCTATAAAAAATTACCAAGGAGGGATAAGCGAAGCCAGTTTCCCCACTTGGGGAGATGGCCTATATATAGATATTGAGGCTAGTCCGTTTGAAGTATATATATATATACGTATACAACCTAATGCAGATTTTTTCTGGTGGCATAGAAAGTACAGATCAAGCCCTACATGCTGGCATATAAACAGTCTCAAATTTTCCCGGTTTCGCAGTTCTAAAACCTACAAGTCTCATCTTTTCATTATTCATGAAAAGGTTTGTACTTTTTGATCTGTTTTCTTCCAACCTGAAAACCAAACAAATATTTTCAATCCTGTTCCTTCATGATGGGTGGCCGTAGCTCAGTGGCAGAGCAACCAGGCTTTCTTTTCTGGGGGGTCCCGGGTTCAAGTCCCGGCGGGCACTTCCTAAACAGGCTTGAAAATTGTATAATGTTTCCTATGCATATATATTATGTAGGGACGCGAAAGCGCCCCTACATAATATTGGTGTAAAGGCGTCTGCGCGCGGCCCCCTGGAGACCATGTTGGCCTGGTCGGTGCCAGCTAATTAGAGGTCCGGGAGGATTAAAAATGTTACCATCGTAAAGTACTCGAGTTAGTACTACAAGTATCACCATACTTTTGGTTCGAATACTTCAAATTTTTGCACTTTGCAACATTGCGTTTGGTTTTTTTCTAGGTGAATAACGCTTTTCGAAAGTGCATTTTCTAGCGAAGTGTTGGAACGTTGTGGGCATTTTGGTCCAATACTACTGTTATATGTTGGTAGACAGTATCCCCCCATGCTACCTTTTTTGGTCATTTTGGCACCTGGCCAATTTTGGCTCTGTGCCAAGGCCCCAAAGTAGGACTTTCGCTATTTTGGCACTTCGGTTCTGGTGAACTTTTTTCACAGGCTTGCAGCTAGATCCGGTTGGTTTGTTTTATTTGAATATTTCTGCCAATGCACACAAAGTAACGAGGGGGTTTTTTAATTTCGCTCTGTAGCTTTCAGGAGATGGGCCCAAACTTTGCATTTTTTGGCCTGTTTTGGGGAAAAGTCCCACTTTTACAAGAAACGGTCTAAAATCACTAAAAATGGCGTTTTCCGGCCTTGGGGTGGTGCCCATTAGTGGACGCGCCCCCCCCCCCCAGTAGTGGGGGGGGCGTTTTGTCAAAATGTCAAAAATACAGTATAAAAAGCCTGTTTACTACATAATATACTGGTATAACTAAGCTTAAAAGTGCTCAAAAATTAAGTTTTGGCACCAGACCAAAATAGACGATTTTTACCAAAAATTTCCGGCGCTGCCGGAAAAATTTTGAAAATTTTGACCAAAAATCCTAAAAATTTGGCATTTTCTAGGCACCTTAGGGTGTAGTGGGGAGGGGAACGAGTGGGGGGGGGGGAAGAGGTCGAGTGAGGGGGACGCCCCCCCCCCCCCCCCCCCCAGTAAAAAAACCCCAGACACTTTTCTTTTTTCCGGTTTTTTTTTTAATCAAACCCAAACTGCTCCTTGCACACGCAGGAGAAGAAGCAGTTTATCCACCACCCGGTCAGCTACCACACAAAAAGTGCTTCGCAGAGCTCCACAGTACGTACTGTACCATATACCTTAGTGAACCAATTGTTAAGAGATATATGTAAACCACGGCAATTATATATAGGATTAACTACTTAGTATACAAGATCTCTTCTGTATTACATACAAACAGACTAATGTTGAATACCTGTACTATATAATTTCTAAAAATTAGAGCTACAAATTAGGTAGTTGGTACGTACGCACGTGCAAAGCCCGCGCAATTTTTTTATTATATTTGTCATGCGGAACCACCGTGGAGCATATGCTGTGATAGGCGGCCCCACCCCCATGTGGCTCGAGCCACGTTCATAGGAATAGGGTGACCCCCACAGCATATCCTCCACACAAGTACAGCAAGTAGAAGCATACCGTTCAGCTGAGACAAGGGAACGAAATCGGGTGCAATAAGGACATTTTGTCCCTTCTGTGCACCCAAATAAAAATCTAGTAAATTACGATTTGAGTGAATTCCATTTGAGAAATTTATTTAAATCCATAGTATCAATTTTCTCAATAAACTTTTTACTGCAATCAACAGTTTGCACCTCTTCTGGAAGTTCATTCCAAATTGAAACAACCCTATTCGAAAAGAAAGAGGCGAATTTTTGTGTACGACAAAAGAACTGAGCTAGTTTTAGACCATGTGAGTTTCTTGTACCAGTATCATTTGAATATTTAAAAAATTCATCAAACGGTAAATCTATTAATTGATGTACAATTTGATGAGTAAGTTTCAAATCAGCCCTCAATCTTCTAAGTTCAAGGGAGTGTAATTTGAGAAATTTCAAACGCTCCTTATAAGTCAGGGTATTTTTTAGGGATTTTTTTCGGGGGGGGGGCTTCCCGGGGGGCCCCCCCCCCCCCGGGCCCGGGGGGGGGGGGGAAAGAAATTTTGGGAGGGGGGAAGATTTTTTTGCCTATATGAGCCAAAAAATGGTATTTTTTGGCGTATTTTGCATGGTGAAACGCTAAAAGTTCTCAAAAATGCCAGGATTTAAGCTAAAAATAGCTATTTTTGCGAAAAAATCTTCGGCGAAGCCGAAAAATTTTTGAAAATTTGCCTATTTTTGGCAAAAAATTGGGCACCCAAAAAAATCCCGGGGGGGGGAATAGGAATTGGGGCCCCCCCCCCTAAATCCGCCCACAGCGCGGGCGGGGGCGGGGGGGGGGGCGGGGGGGGGGGGCGGGCCCGGGGGGGGGCCCCCCCCCCCCCCCCCCTGTAAAAAATACCCTGTAAGTTAAGTTGCTAACTGCAGGAATTTTCCTAGTATACAATCTCTGAACAGATTCAATTTTATCAATAAGAGTTATCAACTTCGGATTCCAAACAGGACTTGCATATTCAAGATGAGGTCTTACATATGTTTTATACATCTGAACTAAAAATTTAGTGTCTCTACATTTAAAATTTCTAAATAAAGCAGACACTACTTTTCTTGCTTTACCTATAATCTTTTCACAGTGATCATTAAACTTTAAGTCAGAATTGAGCCAAACTCCTAAATCTTTAATTTGAGTCGCCTCAACAATCGCATTTCCATTCATGGTTATGTTGATAGGCGTTGGAGGTGTGCCCAAAACAAATAATAAACATTTAGGAACTGAAAACTGTAATTGAGCAATGCCTCCCCACTCTACAACATAATCCATGTCTTCCTGAAACTTCTGAATATCTACTAAAGTATTAACTGTTATATACAGTTTGGCAAGTTAACTGCACTGTGCTTAATACCCACGACAAGGTCATTAATATAAATTAAAAAGAAAATAGGCCCTAAAACACTACCCTGTGGTACTCCACTTGTAACAGTTTTCCAAGAAGAAAAACAATTACCAACCCTCACTCTTTGTTTTCTGTCCTTCAAATAGTTTTGAAACCATTTTAGTAATTTTCCTCTAACTCCACAAGCTTTAAGTTTTTCCAAAAGTTTAACATGAGAAACCGTATCGAAAGCCTTTTTAATATCAAGATATGCTATAACTTTACAACCTTTAGTATCTAGAACTTTATATTCGTTTATATTCGTTGCCGCTTTACTACGTATAGTTTCTTGTTAATATTGTTTTGTTAACCTTGTTTTTTGGTTGGGAATAAACTAACTAACCAAATATTGCGTTTTATACTTTTAAATGTCTGTGCTGTTGTGGTGATAAAGGAACGAAATTTGGTACAAGCTTTTTCCCCACTCCATGTTTTACCTAGCTTATCCGTAGTGGGGGAGGGGGTGGAGGGGCCGCCCCCCATTCGGCGACCTCCCCCCCATTCGAGGAGCCCCCCATAAATTCCGGCCTCCCCCATAACTCCAAATATTGCCAAATTTTACCATTTTTACCCTAAACTTCCAAAAAGTTTTCGGCTTCGCCGGATTTTTGACTACATTTTCGCTATTTTAGCTTTAGTCATTTTTAGCGATTTTTAAGCAGTTTGTTTGTACACAAAAAATCCACAACAGTTTGAAAACATTTACTAAAAATATGCCCCCATTTTCGGTGAGCCCCCCATCGTTGGTGAAGCCCCCCCCCTATAGAAAGTTACCAAGGAGGGATAAGCCAGTTTCCCCACTTGGGGAGATGGCCTATATATATATAGATATTGAGGCTAGTCCGTTTGATTTATATATATACGTATACAACCAAATGCAGATTTTTCTGGTGGCATAGAAAGTACAGATCAAGCCCTACATGCTGGCATATAAACAGTCTCAAATTTTCCCGGTTTCGCAGTTCTAAAACCTACAAGTCTCATCTCTTCATTATTTATGAAAAGGTTTGTACTTTTTGATCTGTTTTCTTCCAACCTGAAAACGAAACAAATATTTTCAATCCTGTTCCTTCATGATGAGTGGCCGTAGCTCAGTGGCAGAGCAACCAGGCTTTCGAGTCTGGGGGGTCCCGGGTTCAAGTCCCGGCGGGCACTTCCTAAACAGGCTTGGAAATTGTATGTTTCCTATTCCTATGCATAATATAAAATTTGGAGGAAAACAGATCTGTTTTATTTAAATTTAATTTTTTTAAATTTTTGTTTAAACTACCTAAACCACAGCCTTCAGACAAGACGTGTATATATATATATATACGTATATTCACCTGTATTCACCTGTCCCCGCTGATGCGGGGGCCATTGCTACAGCGACTTTTCCTCGCCATCGGTCGCGATCTTCGGCAACTGTCAGCATTTCGCGAAAAGGATCATTTTTCCACCGTTGCCAAGGAAGTTCTCTGAAGGCAGGCTCCATTTCCTTGACGACAACGCGGGCCCACTTATCAAATGCTCTTCCTCGGGGTCGTTTCCAGTCAGCTGGGATGTTGGATGTCAGGCATATATATCTTTGGAAGTCGCTGTGGGCCCATCCGTAGGACATGTCCTAACCACTGCAATCTGCGCCTTCTTACAATCTCCGCTGTTTTGGCCCAAAATCGGCAATTTTTCGAACTTTGAAGAGCCATATCTCAAAAATGGGTCTGGGATTTGGTTCATTTTTGGCCAGCAGGTTTGTTATGGCCCTAAAAATGGTATATTAAAAAATTGCGTCCCGCCTCGCAGTAATAAGTTCTCTAGCTCGAATAAACTTACTTCGCATTACTCTCGGCGGGTGGGATCAGTGACCTTAAAACTACTGCTTTGAAAACTACATGACAGCTGAAGGAGAACGCCTGTGGCATAGCCATAGTAGAGCTCTATGAACAATTTGAGGGACAAAAGTAGCACCCTACCACGCCTATGTCTTTCAATACAGTGGAACAAAGCCAAGAAGTAAAATTGGCCATTTAGCTGCCATGGCAAAATCACAAAAATGAACCTTACTCATTAACCGCTCATCAAAACAAGCTGATATTTGTAGGTTTAACTATGCCTACTAATCATACTCAAATGAAAAAAAGTGAACCAAATAGATTTTTCAAGGTTGTCCGCTAACAACGTCTCCAGATCTAAACTAATCAGAAATCCACATGAGTCGATTTCTGAGAAATTCGACTGTGCTGCGTGTACTTCCGGACAACCTTCAAAAAATCGATTTGGCTCAATCTTTCAGGACTTGTAGCAACCTGACGTAAAAGCAAAACCTCCAAATATTAGAGCTGAACTCCGTATATTCAACGAGTTATAGCAGAATTCGTGATTTTCGACTCTGCCACTAACGTCGCGTCGCCGCAGGACTTCACCAATCAAAATTGTGCTCAGGCCGATAGAGAAGAGTCAGGCAGTTCATATCTTAACCATACAGATACCACACATGGGGCACCTATCTCTGCCAGTTTGAGTTTTCTAGCGTTCATATTCCGCAGTTTGCGACGGTCGAACCTTAGCTTAAGCCTCCAAGCTCAGTAGGCGCATTTCCACATTTTTTTACCTAGCGACCTCATTATGCCTTAGTACCACACAATTTTTATAAATATTATTTATCTATATGCTACCAACGTCCATGCAAAAAATGAGCAAAATCCCAGACCCACTTTTGAGATATGGCCATTCAAAGTTCGAAAAATCAGCGATTTTCAGCCAAAACAGCGATTATGGCAACTTTGGCCCATCGTACCCGGCTGAAGGGTACGAGTATTGATGTAATATTTTGGGCAAATAAACTAGGTACCATTGGCAACATTTTGGGTTAGTTTCAGCCAAATCTGAGAAATTTTATTTTTTTCGATTTTTCGGCAGCTTTTGGGAGTTGAAAAACCGAAAAAAATAAATTTTCTCAGATTTGGCTGAAACTGACCCAAAATGTTGCCAATGCTACCTAGTTCATTTGCCCAAAATATTACATCAATACTTGTACCCTTCAGCCGGCTACGATGAGCCAAAGTTGCCATAATCGCTGTTTTGGCTGAAAATCGCTGATTTTTCGAACTTTGAATGGCCATATCTCAAAAGTGGGTCTGGGATTTTGCTCATTTTTTGCATGGACGTTGGTAGCATATAGATAAATAATATTTATAAAAATTGTGTGGTACTAAGGCGTAATGAGGTCGCTAGGTCAAAAAATGTGGAAATGCGCCTACTGAGCTTGAAGGCTTAAGCTAAGGTTCGACCGTCGCAAACTGCGGAATATGAACGCTAGAAAACTCAAACTGGCAGAGATAGGTGCCCCATGCGTGGTGCCTGTATGGTTAAGATATGAACTGCCTGACTCTTCTCTATCGGCCTGAGCACAATTTTGATTGGTGAAGTCCTGCGGCGACGTTAGTGGCAGAGTCAAAAATCACGAATTCTGCTATAACTCGTTGAATATACGGAGTTGAGCTCTAATATTTGGAGGTTTTACTTTTACGTCAGGTTGCTACAAGTCCTGAAAGTTTGAGCCAAACCGATTTTTGAAGGTTGTCCAAGTTATGGTTGACCCTACCAGAAATCGGCTCATATATATTAATCAAGCTTCATTTCTGTGGAGTGGCCTCGCGAGAGCTCACCAGCTAGCAGGCTGGAAGTGAATTCTACCTGCCGTGGGGTTTCTTTACTGGGGATGGGGCACGCCCACTTTTTGGGTTCCCCCACACTCGTTTCCCTCCCCAAGTTTTGGGCTTCCCCCCACTCACCCTAAGATGCCCAAAAAATGATAAATTTTTAGAATTTTTGGTCAAAAATCGTCTGCTTTGGTGCTTTTTGGAGCAATATTAAGCTTAGTTAGTTGTAGCCAGGGGCGCAGCCAGGGGGCATGCGGGGCACGCGGCCGCATGCCCCGTCAGGATTCGGAGGTAAAACATAATTTTCTACAAAGCAGAGCAAGAAGGAAAACAAAAATTTTGCGCCGTCGGCGCTAATTAAATTTAAATTAAATCTGTATAAATTAACCAAAATTCATTATTTTTAAAAAATTTCCTAAGCTTATATAAAATGTATATATACCTAATGCGTGTTAAGGTGGTGACTCCTTTTGGGCACATATTGTTATTTGAAATTTGATGAAACTTTCCGAAATATGTTCTTTTAGCGTTCTAACACCCTCCGCG
The DNA here is from genome assembly GCA_030248195.1 of Trissonchulus latispiculum. NCBI lineage: Eukaryota > Metazoa > Nematoda > Enoplea > Enoplida > Ironidae > Trissonchulus > Trissonchulus latispiculum. The sequence goes on along the minus strand of JASAND010028106.1, from coordinate 2,141 downwards.
CAATCCCAATTCATAAATTCGAGATTTCCGGTCAGAGTGGTTTTTCCCAATTTCTGAACGTTTGGCAGCAGCTATACAGATACGACTACATTCATTCGAAAGATCTCAATGAGCTTCACATGTTTGCTTTTTAAAGCAAGTTTCTAGCTTTTCTCTACCGTGAGATATAGCCGATTTTCTTGTTTTGGCGTCGAAAACTTGTCATTTTTAAATCAAATAATCCAACATTTCTTGAACTACGCAAGCCGTAAAATCAAGCTAAGGGCGTCGATCTGAAGGTCTCACAGGGACAAATTATCCGGCGCATGATCGTCTTCCAGCTGCTATCCTGTAGGCTGCTATCATTTAAAATGTAGTTTTTGCAAAAACATTTGTTTTCAAGGATTGTGGAGCATTCACCATGCAAGCTGGAGGACTGCTACTGAACAAATGTGTTCTGCACAAATATACCCAGGGACGAATTTTTAGATGCCCCGATTGGTGCTTTCTAGCTAAAGAGGTCGATTGCCAAAGTTGGGAAAAGTAGACAAAATCCAGGTTACGCACACATTTCAGCGTATTTCTCTATAACATACGATTCTGTATAGAGCGATTTCACAATAAATAAAAAATCGTCCCCAGCTATTTGATGGAGGTATCGAATGATATAACCGATGTCTTGCGAAAAAATTTACTTGAGTCTGCAAAAATTCTGGAAAATTATACTTCTTCTAAAATGTGTTAAAAATATTTTAGAAAAGCAACATTAGTTTCATGGCATGCATTAAAAAGAGAAAATGTCAAGCTACATTTTGATATAAAAATGGCTCTTAACTCCAAGTAATGAATCAGTAATAATGGTGCAAACTTTATGTGACCAAAGGGAATCACCACCTTAAACATCTAAACAAAACAACAGGATCTTCAAAACGCTTATATATTTGAAAAGGATTTTGCAAAAAAAGACTGGAATTTTATATGAAGTTTTCGTAAGGTGGTGATTCCTTTTCAGGTATCGTTGGTTGACGGCTCAAATCACGACGGAATTTGTTGAAACTTTCCAGAATGAGTTCTTTTAGCGTTCTAACACCCTCTCCACAAACCCTTTTCAAAAATTCGACATCTGCGTTCTGGAAAGATTTGGCTAACTTTTGACAGTTTGATAGCAGTTACATAGTTATAATTGTATTCATTCGATCTCGATCTCGATCGATCTTCGATTAGATCTCGTTGTGCTATATTTTTTGCTTTTTGAAGCACCTTTCTAACTTTCATCTATCGTGAAATATAGCCAACTTGCACATTTTGGCGTCCAAAACTGGTCATTTTTGCACAAATGAAAACCCACTATATATCTCTTGATCTACACAAGTCGCAAAAGGAAACGAAGGGTGTCGATTTGAAGGTCTCATGGAGGCAAATTATAACCATCTTCCAATAGTAGCTAAAAAATGCCGGTTCTGGGCCAGGAGCCAAAGTCTAGGGGATTGTTATTGACTGCGGTGAATAACCGTTTCGGCCCCCGCCACAGGGCCTCATCAGACGGCTAGGCAACCGTTACGGTTTTTTCTTTTCTTTATTTTTTCAACACACAACACATATTACACACTTCAGATACAAGACTAAAAGCATCAGATTTATTAGTTAACCCAACAATGAAAAATTTCCCATTGTGAAAAAGTCTAATGGTACCACCTTTCATTTTCCAAATAATTCCACTGTAAATTTCTAGCTCTAAACATGCACTGGAGTAGACATTTCTCAACTTTTCGTACAGAGCTTCCAGGTCCACTTCATATCCAAGATGATGAGATACAACTAAATTACAAACAGTTTGTTCCTTCACCACTAGTTTTAGAATTTTACACAGGTCCGCGATGCAAGCATTAGCATCTTCTTCAGATTTAGCTCCCAGACATAGGAAGCTTCCAGTAGAAAACAGCAAAAATGTGCAAGGTTTCAGAGCAAGGATGGCTCCACTAAACCGTCTAGGATTATAAACTGCACCCGGAATTGTAAGTAAGTCAAGCTTTGAATCAAATTTGCCTTTCAATACCAAATTGACAATCTTCATAGCCTCTTCTCTGACACGTCTGTAGAGATGGATAGTGCTTATAAATTCGTAATTTATCAACAAATTGTTTTACAATGGAACCATTGTT